>OMNN01091199.1:0-32503 GCA_900302755.1 Chromis chromis | reverse complement strand
GTAATCTCCCTGCGAGGGTCTCATCATGTCCTCCCAGCCCCTTCCACCTCCCAACCTGACAGCATCCAACACGGCGGCATCCATCTTTCTCCCGCCCTGACACCTCTGGGATTTACCTCCTCCCCTCTTTCAATTATTCGGAGGCAGAGCAATTATGGCCTGGAATCAGAGCCGTCGATAGCCAGCGTAATGCTCGGCAGCTGGGCTGAAAATGACGAAACCTGCGTTCCGACACTTCTCATTATCACTCGGCACTCTGTGATTACCACCACTCTGCTATGACCAGGTATTAGTGTAAGAGACATGTCGAGGGAAAGAGAGAGGGAGAGACAGATAGAAGAAGAAGAGGGGAATTGCCTATAGATCTGGCAGCCTGTGAGCGTTGTTACACAGAGGAACATGTAGGGCCATTAACCCTCTGAACCCTGAAACCTGCTGATGGGCTTGAAAGGCTTTAAAAAAAAGAGAGATATTTTTAAAAGAAATATCCAAAATAACACCATTTATCAGAGCCAGAAACTATGAAAACAGAAAAGCTTTTGAGGTTTTTAAACTTTAAGACCGCCCTTAAACTACTCATAGTGAAGTGGGGTTCCGCCAGAAAACTAACCAATTGTGATATTGCTTCAAAATCACTTAATTCTACATGTCTTATCTATAAAAATCTAAAAATAAACAATTTGCCCAAACCAGATTCCGTAAAAAAAACTAAAGACTAAGCTGTGACCAGACAAAAGTTCTGGGACTTCTCGGCTGAACTGCAGGCTGTGTAACACAAGCAAATGGAGACATCTATGGAAACAAATTAAAAATTTAAGTAGTAACAATTTTTACATTGTGTACTGGTCACAGCTGTGGGAAAATTGTTGCACATGTTGATTCCACTCAGCAGTAACAAACAGTCACGTGACAAACTATCATCGGCTGAACTGCAGGCTGTTTATACCGAGCAGATAGTGGAGTGTGGAAACAAATTAAAAATGTATGTATTTAATTATCCTTATCATGTATTTGTGAGACCTGAGAGCATTTTTTTTCTTTTTTTTAATACAATAATTAAAGAAATTGAACTTTCGTATTTAAAAAAATAAAAATTATGATTTATGGCATTAAAACTTTTGTAAAACTGTGCATTGCACCAAAGACATTTTTGACTTCTCTCTACTTCTATCCATGGTTGTGCTGTTTCTATAGAGTTGCAGGATTTATATTGCAGTAAAAAATTACCCCACAGTAAGTAAACATGTGATAGAAGGAGCAAAGATCACATGGAAATCTCTTAGGGTTCAGAGGGATAAGAAGACAAAAGTGTAAGATACAGTGGTAAACTAATGAGCTATGGATTATTGTATATGAGGCAACCATTGTAGGTTTATTTTTAAAGGTTAAAGTAGATGTTGAACCTGAATTATTTAAATGTGTCTAGGATAGAAGCAGGAAGCAATTAGCTTAGCTTAGCTTAGCATAGCATAGCTTAGCTTAGAACGAAAACAGCTCTAAACCTCTAGCATTTACACTACATTTTGTTCATTTACAAAAACTGGAATGTGAAAACAACAAGTAGTGGTTTTACAGGATGACACATACTGGAACTGTTTGTAGGCACACACCATCTGCCTTTGGCTGCACTATCCAGACAACAATATGATTCCTTGGAGAAGCCGATTCTTTATTTGCTGAGCCATTGTTGTCATGTGCCCCTTTATCTGGACTCTTTGTAACACTGCCATTCAATGGATCTGGGTTTAATTAGACTGTGGTTACTTTTTAGTTGCTCTGATGCATTTACTAGCAGGAATCAATGCTGAAACGGAGTGTTTGCCATTCAGAAACCACATCCTATCTGATTATAAGCCTCAGCAGTTGCCTAAATTCAGCTAACATATGAGAACAAGTCTGAAACAATAAACAAAATGATGACTACTGGTCACATTATGGGCACATCACCACTTTAACTGACCATAAATTTGTTTTGAGATCCTGTTCATGAATTTTATGGTCAATAAAAGGGGTTTAAACAGATGAAAATGCAATTCTATGCAGAATCATAACAGCTGACTCAGATGCCATCTGGGAGTGTGATTTTAGCGAGCAATTCAATCAACCAACCAGACCGTCTCCCCAGAGAATGCAAGGCTCATCTTTATATCATGTTATGCAGCATAGAAATAACAGGCAATTGAGAAAATCCTGTGGGACAAACAAAACCCACTTCACTCAAATGAATTCAAATAAATTGCAGTGTCAGTGCCTGTAATGACGACAATCCACAAAGCTTTTCTACTGGCGTGAGATTTATTTTACATCAGCACCCACACAAGGACCTGGCTCTCTGAGGAAAAACACACTCCAGAGAAGGGAAGAGAACAGGGAGGGTCTTGGATAGAACCCCCATTTTTCAGACACAGAGAGGCAGATAACCACACTTCTTCTGGATCTGCACAGGGCAGACAAGATCTATCCCCCCAAAAATATCCTTTCATTGGCAGAGAGAGGGATGGGGAGGAGGGCAGCGGTGGAGAAACAAGTGATAAGCACCGCTGCGGGAGAACAAAAAGCCACTTGATTCTGAGGGAGAAAAAAGAGAGGAGGAGGAGAGGAAGAGATGAGGGACCAGGGGGGATAAGTGAACGGCTCATGCTGCGAGGTTGAGGAGCTGCCTCTGCTGCTCTGCACAGATTGAGCAGACATGTCTGCTCCGTGCAGACGCAGACTATAAAACCCTCCTCTTTAAAAAATGAGATATGATGACAGTGTCTTCTGGTTCGTGACACGTCCCCAGACTGTCTGCATGGGAAGCTAGACTTTACTGCCGCACAGTCCCAGTTGCCATAGCAAAACCTCCTCCTTCACCGGAGCCGCTATTCATCTTCAGGAATAACAGCCCCTTTATGCTCCCTTATCACACACCTGGCGACAACAACTTTGACAAACAGAAAAACAACAACAGCTAGTCTTTTTCACAGATTCGCAGAGGGGGTGCAGTGATCGCCGTTTCCTCCCGTTGTAGGAGAAACTGGAAGTGGAAGCACAGTAATTATGTTGCCCAAACCCCAACCTCAACCTAGCACATTTTTCACAATCCTCTTTCTGCAGGATCACGGCCCCTGCAGAGCACATTATGAGCAGCACTTTGTTGATTGAGATTGTGTAACCCTGTTGTTTGGTCCCTGCCTGAATTCTATAGGAATATGAGTCATTCAGCGGGGCCTTGGGCACCATAGTGAGCCTCATTGTCCTCCCGCCTAAGCAGGCTTGTTACACGAATGAGGAAAGACACACACACAAAGACCATACGGAGAGCAAATGACTAGCCGAAGTCGAAGGCCTCTTGGAGAGCTCGCTTCCCTCTTGGAAATAGGAAATGCAACATCCAGTCCTCACACGCTGCTGTTAAAAGCTCTGTGAGACATGCTGGTATGTTGGGGAGGGACCGGTCCTGCTGCTAATAGCTCTTGACAGAGGCATGGAGGCATCACAGGCCATCAGCAATCCTGAAGTCTAGAGAAGGAGGAGGAGGTGATGACATCTTGGGCATCACTAAATCTCAGCAACAGACAAATATGTTTGACCTGCAGGCCTCAGAGGTAACAGAAAGGTCAATATGTCAACTCTAGCAATGAGAAACTGTAGAGCCAAATCAAAATAATTGACTGGCCTCACAGATTAAGTTCACTGAAAGAAGTTTCGGTATTGTTTGAGAGTCATTTTCCCTCCTTACAGAATCACCAAGTCTTCGTACAGTTTTGCGAGCTAAACCCTGCCGACACCAACACAGATTAAAATACAAGCCCATGTGCAAATACTTTTTGACCCAGGTCTGTTTTTTTGGTGGTGAATACAAATTTGAAGGTTGAAGAGCTGCAGGGGACTGCAGCACTATGTAAAGTATAAAAAAACACAGCTTGAGAGGACAACACAACCTTCTAACAAGAAAAGAAATGTCCTTGTGAACATTAAATCACTCTAAAAGTTCATTTAAAAATATCTTCCATCTCCATCATACAGCTGAACTCGAAAGTTTCAGATTCTTCACAGCTGACATTTGCGATGCACGATCTGGGTCACGCTCCTAATAAAAGCTACTGTATCTGCGCATAGTTTCTTGTGTGTAGAACTTCATGCGTGCAGGTCTGGGGTTTGTGTGTGTGTGTGTGTTTCTGCAGTGTAAGCACATGCTGTCCTCCATCTGCTGTTTGATAGAGACTGTTTCCTTTCCTGTGCAGCCAGCCAACCAGCCAGCCTTCCTGTACCGCTCTGCTTCCAGAAGGGGAAATGGGAGCAAGACAGGCACACACTCCTGACAAACACCCTGGATAAGATACGAACACATGCAGACGCAGCTGGGCAGACGATGACTTAACCACACATTTTAACACAAACACGCCATCGGAGAGTCTCCTCTCCTTTCTCTTTCCTTCCGTCTTAGAGTTCGGGTTTTGTTTTCTCCCATTCTTCCAACTACTTGTATGTTCAGTTTGTCCTTGTTTTATCAAGACACACCTCCACATGTCGTTAACCCTTGGAACTGCAAGCAGTTTCTGGGTGTTTTTGGGCTCATTTTTGACTGCAATACAAAGTCCTCTATGGAAACAACACAACTGTGGCTAGAAGAAGCGAGAACTCAAAACTGTTTACTTTGCTATATAACAAAGTTAGAATTCCATAAACAATAAAAAAAGGAAAGCTAAAAGTTCAATTTCTTACTTTTTCTTTTCTTTTTAATAAAAATTGAAAAAGCTTGGAATCGACATGCACAACATTTTTTTCAAGTGCCCACAGGTGTCACTAATACTGGAAAACATAAATTGTGGCTCTGCATACTATAGATAGTTTCCTACTTACATTTGAATTGACTTCCATACTTTTCTCCTATCTGCTCTGCATAAACACAAAATCCCAGAATTTTTGTCATGTGACTGTTGGTCGCAGCTGAGTCACTAATGGCTTGATGATTTCGCAGAGAAGTATAGAATCTGGTTTGAGTAGACGGTTTATTTTTGGCAATTTTTTAATGAGACATAAGGTCTAAAGTGATTTTTATGAAATATCACGATTTTAGTAGTTTAAGAGTACTTCAGGGACTGTTGGAAAGTTTGACGATTCTTCCTGTTTTTGTTTTTTTTACAGTTTCTGGCTCTGATAAATGCTGCAATTCTGGCAAGTTTATTTTAGAGATAACATGCCTTTCCTTCATAACTGCCAGTGGGTTTTACGGGTTCAAAGGGTTAAACGGCTTGGTAGGGACTAAAATATTTGAACTGCACAACAATGAAGGGGATTGTTAAATACAGGAAAGCATGGATGTTGAGGTTTTTTTTTGCAGCTAGTAAGTCTTTAAACATGACATAAATCCAGAGAAAGTCCTACTAGTCTCTGAGCATGGGTTGTAATACCTGGAAAATGAATCTGTAGATACACATACAAACCATGTGTAGTGTACAGTTTGACAGAAGCAGAGCATCTAGCTACAGACCCGGTGACCTCAGCTGATCAGTCATTGCTTTACGTCTGGATACTCTTACATCTTTGTCTGCTTTAGTCCTCTAATCATGCCCAACTATGATACCTGTGATTCTTGAGTCTTAATGAGGCTGGCAACTTAACCGTCACAACAAGCTTTTGAGAGCAAAAATCTGAGCTCGCCAATGCTTGCCTTTCTAAAGGGTAACACAATCAAATTTAACCAGCACAACGTCTTAATTGGGTTCCAAATATCAGCATAGTCGATTCGTTTCACAGACCCCTTGTCACGTCTGCACACTGAAAATACAAACCACACCATTTTATATTCCACCGCTCGAGCCATTTTGATACATTGCGCAAGCCTCGGTTCTCAGTACTGTTTTTACACCGCCGTCCCACTTCCTGTTTCTTGGTCCTTGTTACCAGCTAACACAAGACAACGAGCCATGAATATCCAGATTGAGGAAGTCACAGAATGAACATGCCACCAACTTGTGATAAAAAAGTCTCTCAGTATACAAAAAAAACTGAACATCCCCGTAGTGGTCAACACTAAAACAGATCCCCAAAGACTAATCTCAAGTGTAAACACAACAGAAAGCAAAAATCAGCAGCTGCTATGGAGAGTAGAAATGCAGGCAGTGTTACCTGGATGAGTGTTGATTCAATGTATGCTGATGCTGAGATCCATAATAGCAGGTCACATGGTTCTGGTTGAGTCCAGCGGTCACATTGTCGTCATTGTCTTCAGTGAAGAGTTGGACAGAAGTTGGATTTGCTCTCACAGTCCAGTGAGGGGAGACAATCCCTGGATCCTGCTGTTCACTTCCAGCAATCTATCAAGCAGCAAGCCAGCCTGGACGCCTTAAAGGGATGCTCACCACCTTTAGAGGACAGAGGACAGAGAAGACGTTTCAATTAAACAATTAATAAAAAAGACAGACAGACAGATGAGGAGGAGAAGCGGGAGGATGTGTGATGCAGTTCCTGTCTTGAGCAGAACCGGTATGTAGCAAGCAGAAGAGCAGAGGACATCTTCCCCAAAGGAGGAGGCTGTGAAGTAATAAAGAGACCCTGGAGCATTATGAAACAGCACATACACCCTCTACCAGTTACCCTTCATGCATAATGATGCTATTTAGCTTTGAGGGAAATTCAGGAGGAAGTGCAAACAGTTTTCTCATCGGCAAACGGGATGGTGAAGGTGGCACAAAGTCAAAAAAGAAGGTGCCCAAGGGTGGCTCAATGAGTTCATTTTATTTATTTATTTATTAAGTTCCCATAATGCAAATTAGTCCTCCAAATCAGGCAAACGCCCACTCACAGTTGGTGCAATTGGTATCCAGGCTAACCTTGTTTACTAAAAAAAAATTAGGTTCCCCTTATTTCTAAATCTGCCAGATTTAGAGCAGAGTTTTACATAAAGCCTCTTCATGCCTCTTTGCCAATATATTTATTTTAATCCGTGAAAGAGTGATTTTATTATTACTATTTTTTTGTATTACTATTTCGGTCCATTCGCGTGAGAAAACACTGGTACACACTGTGCATAAGCTGTTGTAGAGATTGTAGTTTGGTGCCATCCAATATCCCTCCCTCACCCATGGGAGGAGACAAAAAAAAAAAAAAAAAGGAGGGTACGGGGGAGGAGGAGGGTGTGTGTGAAGAAATGGGGACAAGGAGCACAATTTATCTACCTGGAAACGCTGAGCAGCCAAAGAATCCGGGAGCAGTGTTTTGTTGCGCGGAAACCTCACAAGTACAGAATTCTGGGTTAAAGCCTTAAAGGTCTGATTTACTTCTTGTTTCTAAAAGTGTGAAAAAAACAACTCACACGATCAGAAAGTTCCTCTTCACCCCCTCGCTCCTGCAACTTTGCCATTTTTCAGAGATACAAGGTTTTTCGCTTGACAGCTGATGGGGAGCATGCCGAGCGGTTGCTATGGCGACTCCCTCAGTCTAGCTGAGCCTAGGAAGGTGTGGAGGGAGGAGGGGGTTTCTTTCTCTCTCTCGCTCTCCCTCTCTCTCCTGTTTCTAGTTTCCTAGGCTGTAACGATAAACTAATGGACACGTCTCCCATCTCCTCCCCCTCCCCACTGGAACTCAATGAAAACAGGCAGTCAGCATTTGCTCCCTGACATGCCGGTAAATGAGATGTCATGCTTGAGAATTGTGCATGATAGTCAAATAATGGCACAAGAGTTCCCAACTCAGGCAAGGGGATGAGAGTGGAATGGAGACTAGATCAAATAAAGATCATACTGTTTGTCCCGCGTGGTATAGTTTTAGATTTAAAACCTGTTCCTGGAAAGCACTAGCGAGTATTTCAAATCACATATCATCCCAAAGCTCATAAATAAATAACACGAGGTCTGACAGTGTGGAGTCAGATCAAGCAAACTATTGAATAATAGAAGAACCTTCCTGTAATGCAATCAGATGCAGAGCACCACGCTCGGCAGCATCTGAGAAAAGGCTGCGACACATGAAAGCTGCTGAAGGCAGAATACAATTTGTATGTGTAAAGTTTAATTATGTTCATTCTGAGCGGAACAAGCCGGAGACGGTATAAAAACTTAATATCTAATAAAATATTTAGCTTAAAATCTTACTGGACACTTGAGAAAGGTAAGAAAAGACAGCTGTGGGAGGCTGTGTCCTGAAGGTGAACTGACTCATCGTTAGTTTAAAAAAAGAGAACCTAATTTTCTTATCTTACCTGCACTGCAATAAGACAATAAACACCATGTTCATTTGAGAGTTTATTAGACGGAAAGCAGCAACACTGTCACCAACAGTATGTGGTGGACATGGCAGCCCACTGTGACTGTCAACAGCTATCACTGTATCACTTCCTCACAGTCATACACCGATTACCACAGTGCATGTGATAAACACCACATAAATATGGGTGTTACTCATGCAAGATTCATATTACACTCAGTTAGTGCCATGACTGTGTTTGACTTGGCAGCTTAAATGTGTCCAGGTCAGTTAAGAAAGAAAATAAGGGTGCGATTTCTGATAAGGCACCTTTCAAAAAGGCACTATAGGCTGAAATGAAAGGCTTATAAATCATCTGCTGTTTGCTCAAATGGGAAATGACCACAATATGCCTTATTTCATATACACAAAACAAGAAAAGAGGGACGCTAGTGATCTTATTTGTGCTTATCCTGAAGTTGTATGAAAAAAAAAAGTTAGAGGCTAGGCTGTAGTTTCCAAGTTGACTTGTCAATTAGTTGGTCTATAAGGAAATTCCCATTGGTTGAGCAATCACCATGGTTACATGAGAAGAAAAGCACTACATTAATAGCCTTCCAGATATAATACATTATATTTGGTGACTGGAAGCACAGAGTACGTGTGAGAACCTAACGCAGACTGCTGGTTCTAACTTATTAAACATTTACTTAATATTTACTTAAAGTCAGCTTCAAACTAATGTATTTCTTATTTTTTCTGCTATACAAAAATCCCCAAATTGTCATGCTTTGTCAAATGTAAATAAATAAAGTCCAGGAGTCACAAAAGAAAGGGAGAAAAATGGTAATCAAATCACGTGTGTCATTTAAACATTTCTGTAGCGTGTGGGTTAAACACTGGAAAGCATATCCAGAGACATTACATAAAGGGAATCCTGAACCCCATCAGTTCTGATTAAACAAATCTCTCATTGAAAGCCCTTTTGTTCAAAGTTAGGTAGACAAAAAAAGCATTTGTTAGTGTTACTGTACAGTCACAATGGTCAGCAACACATTTTCTGTCTCACACTTTTTGGTTAACCCAAACTATTTCATTCACACCCTGCAGCTCAACAATGTCTACAAACATTTAGAGTTTACTGACAAAAACCTAAATGACACTTTGGTAAAACAGATGGCCAGAAAGTCGAGTTTAAACTTTGCAGACAGCAGTTCGCATATCACAGCTCAACAGGCAGTGTGGCATATCACACAAATACTTGTCTACTTTGTATTCCTCAGTAGTTCTTGTGCTCACCAGATGATAAACTTCTATTTTCAGAAGTCATTTGAATATGGGCAGGTGCATGCAGGTTTGCTCTGAGTCTGTTGTTATCATTTCAGTATACAAGACCCAGGTAAAAAATATTTAATATGCTGCAAATACGAGCTTGTGATGTTTATTTATAATTAATTAAGGTTAATAGGACTTGCAGGTCGAGTGCACTCAGTACACTGTGGCTGATTTAGTTCATTTAGAGATAACGTGCTGGTTTTCTTTGGTTAACTTAACTTTTAAGTTGCATTAAGCCCAAAGCAGTCTCTAACTATTTGTACTCACTGCACTATGTGTCTGTAGCCAGTAAAGTAATGCAAAAACACCAGCATAAGACAACAAGCAGGGCATAGAAATGCTAAAACATCTCTGGCATGGTCTGCTTTGTGACAACCCTAAGTACTCTACTTAAATACACCGATCAGCCACAACACTATGACCACTGACAGGTGAAGTGAATAACATTGATCATATTGGTAGTATGTGGTGTTCTCCTGGAAAACCTTGGATTTTGGAATCTGTGTTGATGAGACTTAGACACCCAAATAAACATTGTCCCAGAACAAGCACACTCCCTCATGCAAATGGCAACTGGAAATGTCACTGGCCTACCCCCGCAGGAAAATGCACCCCACCACATGGCAAAAACATCAAACAATCAGGAACATCTTGAGGAACATGACAATGGCCCAAGATGTTGATTTGACCTCCAAACTTCCTAGACCTCATTCTGCCCCACTGCACAACCTAGAGTACCCAAAGGATCCACTGCCAACATCCTGGTACCAGACCCCATAGGACACCCTGAGAGGTCCTCTTGTCCATGCCCAATGGTTCAGAACATTTTTGACCACATAAGGGGGACCAACACAATATTGGGCAGGTGGTCATAATGTTATGCCTGATTGGTGTATATGTATGTATATATCTGAGGGTACAGTGGATGGTGTAAATGCAACATGTGGATCTGTAGGTGTAATATTTACAACTCCAGACTCTTGGATTTCATCGTGACTCTAATACTGCTGTTATTTCCCTAACAAACCCCTAAGCTCAGCTCAAACAGTCCCAAGGTGACAAATACCAGCTCAATAGACGGACGGACACCTAATACACCTTTATGCACACACTCTACCCACTCTTTGACTCATCCACATCTCCAGGGTCGTGGTCAATCAGATTAGAGCATCGCACGGAGATCTCGGAGTGCACCAGCACAAATCCATTTATAGAGATAAGCTTTGAGGGGAACTGCTGCACCACACACACACACAAACACAGAGATGCAGAGTGAGAGAGAAGAGATGTCACTTCACCCACTGAGTTGCTATCGGGCCCCAGCATCAGTGCAGCACAACAATGTTTACAGGAGTCCTCTCTGACCTGCAACTGTGTGTCACTTCCAAAAACACAATGCACAGCTGAGGACCCGTCCAAAGAGTCACAAGATAAATATTAGGAGTTGTGAGATGATTAATGGATCATTTTAGTTTTGCAGATCTCTAAGAATCATTGAAATAAATCAATTTTGAGAAGAAAATGTGCTAAATCTAAAAGGAACCACTAATATAGACAGATTCTTTTCCAAGAAGCTGAAAAAACATGAGCATGTGACTATGTTCTAAATGCTGCATAATGGAAAATACAGTTATCACCACCATAATACTGTAAGTCTGTGTTAAATTTTTAATGATAAGACTTTAATTAGAACAGAGCAGCAGCAGCAGCAGTCTAGCACCTGCTTCACCACATCAGTGTTAGAGAGATGTAAAAGTGAGAGAAGTGGCAGAAAAGCACATTGTGATGTATGGTGTTTACAGCCAAACTTGAAAGGGACAGAATCAGCCACTGAGATGAAAAAAAGCTAGCTGCAGAAATTATAATAAATGGCACCGCAGGACACGAATGCATGTGCGTGGACTTTCTGCTTCCCTGATCAGATGTGAATAGAGCCGTGTCCCTGATGAACCACACACACATTGTGGGCTTAATGTTCCAGAGCGAGAGGACAGACAGCCGAAAGGAGGAGGCATGATTTCGTTAGCCGAGGCTCCCTTCGCCTGTCGCCAAACACACCAGTGTATCTTGGCATGCAGGTCTGCTGAACACCAACGAGTGGCCCTCAGCCAAAGCAAGCAGGATGTGAATGTGATAATATCATATAGTAGCTCTTCCAAACTTGGCAACTTTGCTGTTATAGTCAAGTATCTGGAAATTTCCTATAGGGCCCTGGCAGGACTAGATCAATTACAGGCAGACTTTGAATGTGATGAACTACATCAATAGTGTTATTTAGTTAGTGGGCAGCTAAATGAGAACCCTGATTTAATGCTCACCTGTAGCTCTCTGAGATCAATAACCAAATAGAGTGATGGAACAAGCCTCTGAAATGTAGAAAATATTCATCAAGAACATAAATGAGAAGAAGCTGCTGCTATGGCCAGGTGTAATGACTCACTGGTGGTTTAGAAATATAGATTTATTCACAATTATTGGATTTAAGAAGCAATACGTTACTGATTTTCAAGAGGTTGCCATGAAATTTGCTACAGACATTTATAGTAGGATGAATCCTAATGACCCTAGTGATCTGACTTTTTCTGTAGTGCAACTAGCATATCAAATTCTCACTTCTTTTATATATAAAAAAAGAAAACTGCAACAAAATTTTGCAAAGATTCATGATTCCTGCACAAGGTATCCCCTTAATTAGGCTCACATTTGTGGTTTTAAACCAGAAAAACCCATCTATGTCTATCAAAAATCACATATTTAAAGGTTATTCTTCATCAGAACCTATACAATGTGCAGAAATTTCAAGTCCTCACCTGCAATTCCACCAAAACGTCTGCACTTGCTGTAGCTCAAGCACACCGGTTCACCAGCAACTCTATTTAAACAACTCTACACTAAACTATGGCGAGTTACAATATAGTTGGAGTAATTCAGCCATACGTGTTTAAATCATAAACTGATTCTGAAAGAAGAATTATGATATGGAAAGCCCCACCAGCAAGTCGAAAGGATTGGTTCCTTAGATTTGTTACGGGGGGGGAAAAAACAGAAGTCTAAATTCATGTTTTTAACTGCCATTGTACTTTCAAGATGGAGATGCTCTGCCATTGCGTTGACTGCTTATTTCACTCATTTGTCTTGTAGCATATAAAAAGCACCATATGCACATTTTAACAAGGTATACACACTTGATTTTCACTCAACTGAAAGTGAAAAGTCTCAATGACTTTGGACAGATTACATGAGATTTGGACGAGAACACTCATGTTCCTCTCACAATAAACTGTAATGAATTTGGTGATTGACTTGTTATTTAGTGCCATAATTAGGTCAACATTTCAGTTAGTCCACTACTTTAGTTTATGACCAAACACCTGCAAATCTACTTCCTTATTAGTACATTTTGTTTGGTGTAATTACCAGCATATAAGTGTTAACAAGTGAAATTGAATTAAAATAGTTAACAGAAGGATTGTCAGCATTGTTATTTAGCTCAATGTATGTTCACTGTATGGATGCATTTTATTGATTTCTGAGTGACTAGCTGTTGCAGCCTTTGGCTATAGTATAAAGCTGCTATATTGTGTTCTTTAATCTCTGATGAAGGTCTCTGGGTGAAATGTGGCTGTTAATCAATACTGCACTGACAGTGCGTGGGAGTCCACCGCTTATTTGTTGTATTCTATTCTCCTATGCACCTTACATTATATACTATTCTGCTTTAACAACAACACAAAAGGAAACCAGTCTGGGCAGCCTGTCAGTCCAATACTCAGTCGCAACACTCAGACATGACTTACAGCTGCCAGAGGCCGAAAAAAAAGTCCTCTTTCAGTTCATTATAAGTGCAGCATGTAAAAACAGAGATTATTCAGCCTTCCATCCAACAATCTGATACACATCCCCTCAGTAGTGGTTTCTCTTTTCCCTTCCTGCTTTCACATCCTCTCCCAAAAGCTTCTTCTCCCAGGCGCCTGGGAGCAGCTCAGACAGAACAGGGTGAGGATTAAACAAGTCCCCAGCCGAGGATTCCCTGCAACATTTAAACTCCATGAACCCCACGTGGTAAATATTCATGGCAGAGAAATGGTGTTATTCCGGGACAAAAGGGAGGAAAACAAACACATTTCGATACATAGGAATTTACAAACCTCCCTCTTAATACCTACACAACACACATATAGACTGGCATTAATGGGCATGCAAGAAACATGTACACCCACACAAAGGGGGGAAAAAAACCCTGTGGATTTCTCAAGCTATCTGTGTGTATATCTGGCTGCAGCCCAAGGCAACATGTCTTGTCTGTCTGCGCAACCTTGTCTGGGAACAGAGAGGTTTCACACGTTGGAGAGAAAGTCATGAACGCCTCCACTTCTTCTCACAAGAAAAACTGCCAAAAGTGGGAACCAGAGTGAGAAATCACAACACAAATGTAGCTGTGAATACATAACGATGTTCTTTTCAGGAACAGGTTTATTTATCCACAAAAATCAGGCTGTCTGTTGGATGTTTAACACATGCCAACGGAAAGACTCGTCTCTGTAAGCTCCACTCTTGCTTTTCCACACAATATAACCCAAACACAACTGTCCGTCTTGTACCTGTAAATCTAACTTCTTCTGGCTGCTGGTCAGGGGAACTCCTCCTCAGCCTCACATCTTTGTCACTGTATGGAGCTGACTCAGAAGCAAGCAGGAAGAGAAACAGTTTAGATCATATCCTGTGTGTGAACTGTGGTTTACAGCCAAACAGAGGGGGTATAAAATTAGCTGGACTGTGAGAACTAAAAAGAGAGACGGGGGAGAGACTCAAAAAAACACAAAAGGACGCTGGAGAGGGAAGGAGTCAGAGCCATAACTGGAACAGCTCTGGGTGTCTTCCTGTTAAATGCAACACACTCTGGCAACACACGTTTGCTCAACGCTGTGCGGCACATTAAGCCAGATTAGAGAAGAAACGGCAAACTGAAACTGCATATTTGTGAGCTACGACCTGGAACATTTATTCGTGGGTGTGTCTCACACTCATAAGCCAAGAATTAGTTTTCTAAAATGACTCATTCTGTAATAAAAATGAAGTGAAAAATACCAGAGCAGCAGCTTATAGCAGCAAAAAAGAAGTCTGTAGCCATGCTTCATTACACATGAGTGAAATGATACAAGGGGATAAAATTTAAACTCCATTTTCTTAGTCGCTTACCACTAATGGAGCAAAAAATGTAAACCGTGAGCAACATTTACAGTCTTGTTTGTATCCACCTAATGAATGTGTGCTTTTTTCCCCTCTCCACTAACTTCAGAGGGAAATATCTGGCTTGTCTTTTTGTATGCAAAATATGTCAGCACATTAAGTTTGTCTGACTGCCCTTTGATGCTGTGGAGGTTGTGTGCTGTCAGTTTTTTGGTGCTATTTGGCTGAAAAGGGGCTGCCTGCTGCACTACAAGAGAAGACACACTGAACCAAAACAGCAAAGTTGTAGGACAGAAAAGAGGAAACTATGCAGTTGATAGTATCATTTTCTGCGGGTTTGTTACTACAAGTGATATTTTGTTAATACAAAAATACTGCAAGCATTTCAGATCAGTGTTTGATTGCTCTAGTCTGCAGCCGCAATTAATGATTATTTCCACTGTTGATTAATCTACCAATTAGCGTTTCCCAAACCACAAAATAATGTCCTAAAATATCTTGTTTTGTCCACAACCAAGAAATATTCTGTCAAAAAGGTGGAAATAAACCAGAAAACACTCAAATTTAAGAGGCTGGGGAATCAGAGTTTTTACTGTTTTTTCATTAGATAAATTAGATTAATCAATAATCAAAATAGATGCCAAATAATTGACAAGAAATCAAATAATTGATTAATCATTGAAGCTCTACTTGCAGCAATGCTATAAACTAATTATAAAGGCTGCAATTAATTCAGGATACTCATATGCAGCAATTTTGCAGACAGGTAAATTTCCTGCCGTCCTCTTTGCGCTACTCAAACCAAATCATCCATTATCAAAATAGTTGCGGATTAAATTAAAAGTCGACAACTAAATCGATTGTCACAACTCTACTCATTCATACTTGTAGTGGTTTTCTATGCTCTGTCTGTTACACTGACACAAGTAAGCTGCAATAACATAAAAAGTTATCACAACAGTAAAGTCAGCTGGGCTGTGACCTCCTCTGCTACAGCGGGACACCCTCATGCTGTCCGGAGGAAAGTTTTCCTGGGATAGGAAGCGAGAGCTCATAGGAAGAACGCCCTGTAAACCTAAATCAACAGGATACGGATAATTTACAGGGTAACATCCACTGAAGTCAGGAGCAGCAACTGGCCACGCCTGAAATAAAGTCCTCGAAACCTCTTTGTATCTTCCTCTTCAAAGGCATCACTTCAGCTGATCTGAAGGCAGCGCCGTGCGCATGAGTAAATACTGCAATCTGGTCATCAGACAGAGGGGAACTTGCATCCCCCACCCTAACCCTCCTTCCAGGAAGCAGCCATGTAAATATTCCGCAGTATGATCGTCTGACATGTAACATGAAACATGCCGGCTGCAACTTGGAGGGCAAACAGATCGCGTTTGCAGGGACCGGCGGCAGATGTGATATTTCTAAAAATGAAACTTAAGATAGAATTTCATGTTTCATTCCACAAACAGGCCTGAGAGAATTCTGTCTTGTCTTTCAGGGTGTAGCATTACTGCCTGCGACACTTCAAACAATATCAAAAACCTGATTTCTTCCAGGGTCGCAAATTATCCAGGGGCCCCCGGAATGCAGATGCAAAAGCCATGGCGTGTTATTTTAATTTATTTCCTGTGTTCCGGCGACCCAGAGGGAAATCACAAGAGCTGAGACAGGAGCTGTGCTACTCTATCTTTAACAGGTAACAGGAAATTGGCCATTCAGCACATCATCTACAGTAGCTGCTCCAGCCAGCCAACGGACTGATGGATGGCAAGTCACACTCGAGCTGCGACACCATTGATTTCCCTCTCATACAACCCCGAGACTGCTGATTCAAGATAATGTTACATTTTTAAAGGCTTTGCTGTGATAGTGGGGTAATACATTTTGCAGATGAAACTGATAAATGAGCTGAAGCTACATTGACAGGTGAGATTTATTTCTACTGCGCTGATTTATTTGTCTGGTTTTGTGCATTATTTATAGTTCATCATTAAATGAGTGCTTTCATTTCTGGTGCAGCATCAGGCTTTAAAATTGGTTATTGAGGAGGCTGCAATATTCCAAACGTTGCGTAACACTGGTGTACTTGTCAGGGGAAATTAAATCTTAACTTGTAATAAACATTTCCAAGAACTGTCGTGACTGTTAAATCCTGTACATCCAGTGAACCACAGTGTCATTTAGTGACATTTTACAGTATTTACCACAACACAGTTCATCATGATGATATAAACTGAGATTTTGTTGTTGGGTTGCACTGATCCGAAACATCAATGCTCTTCTTAACCTTCTTGGTAAATCAGGAGACAGTACTATAACTATAACTTGAAAGAGTGACAAAAACTGGTGTGTGTGGCCCCTTGAAGAAAATGGAAACAAGAATGTAGAATACAGTACATTCATACACCAAGTAGCCACAACATGAAAACCACTTACAAGTGAATAGCATTGGTCATCTCTTTACAATGCAATGTTCCGCTGGGAATCCTTGGATCGTGGCCTTCGTGTGGATGTTACTTTGACACGTAGCACCTAAATCCTGCTGCAGACCAACCCCACCCCCATTGCAACGGCACTCATCAATGCCAGCAGCCTCCCCCTACCAGGACAATGTGCCTGGAACGGCTCGATGAACATGACAAAGAGCCCAAGGCGTTGACCTGATCTCAAAAGTCTCCAATCCTAATCCAATCAAGCATCCGCGGGATGTACCGGAACAAGGCCGATCCACCAACTCTGCAACTTACAGGACCCAAAGGATCTGCTGCCAACATGCTGGTGCCAAGACACCCCCAAAGGTCCCGCTTTGGCAGCATGAAGGGCACCTATGCAACATTAGGCAGTTGCATAGAGGCATTGACCCCATCTCAAAAGTCTCCAGATCCTAATCCAATCGAGCATCCATGGGATGCACCAGAACAAGATTGATCCACCAACCCTGCAACCTACAGGACCCAAAGGATCTGCTGCCAACATGCTGGTGCCAAGACACCCCCAAAGGTCCCACTTTGCAGCATGAGGCAATATTAGGCAGTTGGTTTCAACATTTTGCCTTATACGTGTATAGTGCACAAAATGAGTGTTAACTTTTCTAGCGCATGCACAGACTGTCCTATCACCACAGACTCCTGGCAGTGATGCACAGTGTTGATGATTTTTGAGTAAGTAAGGACCATCTTTTAAGCATGGAAAGACATCCTTATGAAATCGACTTGCAAACACTGGTGTGGTTGGACGCAGCCTCAGTGCTGGTATCAGCTTGTATCGGTCTTGGCATTATTAAAAGGATGTTAGATTGGGGGCTTTTCAGAGTGCCATGCTACCTGTCAAGGAGATTACTGGTGTGGATCATTGTAAAGAGCTGTAAACAACAGGCCCACGTGCACGGCTCTGAGAAGAGGAGATAAGAAAGTGTAGGAGGGGTTCTGGTTCGGGGGGGGGTAACTGATCATTGTGCCAAGCTAGCAGCTGTGTGATGGATTTCACACACATCTTCTCATCTATCTCTGCATCCCTTTGTATCGAACAAAGAGCAAAAAAGAACCCCTTTGGAGTGCATGCCGTGGAGGATCACTATTTCGCCATTCACGTCATTTGCCCTCACAGCATGTCGTGCATGGGTGAGCAAATGCACCCCATGCTCCTAAGGCATGCAATTACTGTGTTTGTCGGGCACATGGGTCTCAGGCAGGAATATTTTCAGGAACGGAAGGACACCAAATACACACACACACACAAAAACAATTCCAATTTGCCGTCAGGAAAGCTGCTTGAAATCAAACTGCATCCATGGATGTATGTGACAAATCCAGAAACATGACAGAGCTGCATTGTCTGTGCTGGTATCAGCAAGTGCAGCATCTTGGCGACACAGCACACAAAATCTGAACAGGATATTGCATCCCTCATGACATAAGCTGAAAGCATCCCCTTTCGTTTTTTAGAATCCGTGCCATTGCACAAGCAAATAACAACAGAGATGCCATGTCAGCCTCTCCAGAGGGTCAAATATGCACGGATTAGACTGTCATTAATACTGAATCTGGATTATCGCAATCCTGAGGCAGCTCTACGGCTACAGATTACTTCTATCCCGGCCTCAGCGATGGAAGACAATGGCACTTTTTGTTTCCCTCAGAACTGACAGTACCGCACAGTAACAAAGAGGGACTCATTTCTAATAGGGTCAAGAGTGATTAGACAAACGGCAGGCCAAAGAGAGCCCCAAGATCCCCCAGAATCCCCCAGAAGCTGACCGGATTTGTCAGATTATGACCTCACTAACTACAATTAGCCTATTAGTGTAGTTAGCTGTAGTAAAAATGGGTTAAACCATCAACACAGTCTCTAGTGTGCGGCTTTTGAAGATATTTCATTACAACATTGGCCTGCGTTAAAAACAGAGCGTTTAACTGTGATCAAAATGGCACCCGTCTGTCTAGACGTCTTCACATATCTTGTGATGACAGCCTATCCATTTTGGCCGTTGTAAGTGCTGTCAGGCTTTTGATGCATAATTTATTAGCCTCCCACAAAAAAAGTCTAAGATTTTACACTGAGACCTCTGAAACTGTACCAAATGTAAGCACTGAAAGCAGACTACATTGGCAGCGGAGTTGTTTGTGCTTCGTTACAACTTCTTTAGCGACAACTTTAAGCCAAAAAAAAAAAAAACTAACTAGCATTAGGGCCTTATTTTTTATTTAAAAAGCTGCAGTATTATGTTATTCTGACATGAACAGTACCTATTTCCCTTTCTTATGGCTTCAAAGAGACATCTGAATGGGGAAATGGGGAATAGTGTTATTTCAAGCATTAAAAAGAACCTAATGAGATTTAAGAGACAGTTACTTTAATATCTAGGGTTTCATTAGCATCCTCTTGTTCAAAATTATTGTTCTTTCAAGGGAAGAAAAAAACTCAAATGAAAGACACAAAGAGAGAGAGTATCAGTGGGAGTTGCTATAAACAAGAAGTGAAGGCAGGAAAATCTGAAGCCTGAGGGGGTGGAGGGGTGGCGAGAGAAACTCAGAGAGACAGAAAGAAAGAGAGAGGGAATACAGATCAGCCAGCGTGACCTGTCCTTGCCCCACAAAAACAAATGACATCAGAGTAGCTGCCAATCAGCTGATGTGACTCAGAGAGAGGCTGTTAGAATTCACTCCGGCGTCTCTCTGACACTTTGCTATAAGCCTATCGAAAGCAGAGAAATGGCTCACCGCAATCACGCCATATATTAGCCAAAATCTAATAACGCTTCAGTGCGGGATTTATAATGACGTCCTTCATTCTGACAGATGCTGACGGTTTGAGTGAATAAACAAGCAAAACCTATTATTCTTCGTGTAAAAACACCACTCGGGTAAAGTGATTTCTGCAGGACATCTCGGGTCTAATTCAATTCCAGACAAAGTAAAAAGGAATCAATTTAGAGGGAAAAATGTGAATGCAATTACTCTGGGAGATATGGTTCGCTCTCAGCAACTTAATTAGATGCATCTTTGGTGACAATGCAAAAAAAACAACAAAAAAACCCGGCACAAACGGCAGCGCTACAGGCGCCGACTGCCATTTCAAAGCCAACAATCTCATCACGCCCCTTATTAAGCGGAATCACTGCTTTTCATTAGAGCAAACAATATTATGAGCCTATGGACTGCACTCATGTTTCAATAAATAAAAGGAATTGCGGCCACGAAACAGAAACGACAGGCCTGCTTTCAAAAAATTTGTATAAATCTTGCTTGACAGAATGAAATGCACACCAACAATAACTAATGGAGGCCTGAGCAAACAAGTGATTTAGTTTCATTCCAAACAATCTGAAATAACGTAACGTGACAATTAAATCTGAGATCTTGAGATCTGCAATATTTATAAACCCTGCTATAAATCTGTGGACTGAAAGCTCCAAATGTATTATGTCTGTCTAAACAAACTGGAGAGGCACTTCTTTCTCACAGCGTGATACAGTGAAGAACGTTGACAGGAAATCGTTTCAAATCTGGTGAGCGTCCAAAAGGTCAAAAACGGAGTGTGCTGCTGCTAATCAACTGACCTGTTCCAGAACGATGGTTTTAATGCCTTGTTTAATAATCCATTTCTGTGTCACAAAGTAGACAGACACCGATTTCAATGGTAAAATATAGACCTTAAGAGAACCATGACAACACTGCATATAAAGATGGGTGCACCCTGTGTAAAGTCGCCCATAGGTTTCCTGAACAGTGGTTTTATAGCTCAGTGTGGTGGCTCTGGCCGTCGCCATCTTGGCAGGGCCTCACTCCTAACTCCCAGCTAATCCAAGAAAAAAGTAAAGCGATGGAGCAAGAATGTAGCTGAGGCCCTTAATCATGCATAACTTTAAGCCCCAACAACATTTAAATGGATGAGATATTTAAAAATTCACCCCGTTTAGTTGTCATGAACAGGAAATTCAGCTGTGGAGCCTGAAACGTTTTTTCTGTACTATACTGTAAACTTGTTGTAAACTTTCTGCTGTTAAGTTGGGCATTTTAAGATGGGGGTCTATGGGGATTGACTCACTTTTGGAACCAGCCCCAAGTGGCTATTGGAGGAATTGCAGCCTTAATGGCACTTCTGCACTCGCATCATTTTTAGCTCCAGAGGTTGCCACTTGCTTAGGCTTCATATCGTTGACTCACATTATCAAAAATCCTGCACAGTCATTGCATCCTAATTCAAACTGAAAAAAACACAGATGTGGGACACCAGCTGTTTCAATGCAGACTGTAGATTTTCTTGCTGATTTCTAACAGATAACACCCAAATCAGCAAGGATCAATCTGAATAGTGAGTGTAAGTGTCTACATATAGGCATCAAAGTGTTTTCTAATGACCTCTCGTGTGTTTGAGTTAGATAATGTAAGATGACACGCTACACACAGACATCTGTACCAGACAAAAATGTTTTTGGAACCAGGGCCCACATCAAGACATGCTGGGCTTCATATTAACCAGCAACACATGTGCAAAAGGTCGGACACTGTAACACGCCAAAACCCTTTGAAGAAGACAATCTGGGAGGCAGCAGGATACAAAGAGCTAAAATAAGGGTTTATCAAATGCTAAGGGAAATAAATTAGATTTATTCACTTTAAATAGCAGGAAATAGCCAATTAACACCTATATTTCCCATTTTCTGCTCTTTTTTTACCCACTGATTAAGTGTTTAGTTTATAAAATATACCAGAACCCAACATGGAATCTTCAGATAGCTTGATGTGTTTCACAAAACTGAAGGAAAGTTAATTGCCAAACATATAAAATATAGAAAAGCCGCACATTTTTAGAAATTCAAGAATCTAGAAGCAGCAGCTGTTTTGCTTTTTTGCCTGATAAATGACACAGACGATTGGTTGCTAATAAAAAAAAAAAGTTGTTTTCTAAATAAGGGAAAAGATACAGAGCTTATATGTAGGTTTACCCCTGTGTGCTTCGCCCCTCCAAAATATAAATCCAAACAAATTAGTTCAGGGCCCAAATGTAACCACGCTGGCACACCCATGTTGTCTTTGGCAAACACTGTGTGCTTAAGGAAAAGAGATCCCAAAAGCAGGCGCCCCCTGCCACCATCACCCCAGCAGGATCTGAGGAAAACCTAATTGGACACATGCAAATGAAAGACGTGTTAAAAATTCCTCTTCATCATGGGGGGATGAATTTTGGCTCCAGTAACCATAGCTCCCTGCATTTCATCTTCCCCACTTGTGCTTGTGGTTGTAGTGTGAGCTGAAATATACATCCACCCCCTATTTTCTCTCCCTCTTTTCTATTCATTTCCTCTTCACAGCTTACACCCAACCAACCAACCCCCCCCCTTACATATTTTGACAATAAGCAATTACAGGCACAGGAATGCAGGGTGATATGTGTGGCCTGGAGCATGTAGGGTTTTATATCAGACCCAGCGCTGATATGATAGTAACAACAAGGGTGGGGAAGCTATAAAAACAAGCCTCTGCTTCACCTCTCCCATATTTTTTTGGGAGCTCATGGAAAATGACAGCCACGGTGGCAGCTAGTAGTATCAAGCTACCGCGGGCAGACTAATGAAAACAATCAAGCAGAGACGTGGGAGTTCGGGGCTGCTTTCAGGACAAAAGTGCACAGTACCGAAGGACCAAGCACTTGCACATGAGAGACATTGCGCTGCCCAAGCTGAGCACGATGAAAATGGGCTTCAACTAGTCTGCACTAATGGGTTTTTGCAAGAAGCTGAAGGCATCTCTCTCTGGCTAACTAAGCGGCTAACTAGTCCCCTGCCGTGGCCCAGCTGCTGGATGTGATAGTACGGCGATGAATTAGTAGCAGTGCAGAGCCTTTTATTTATTTCCTGTTGTAGTTCAGCCAAAGCTGGACAGGCATCACTGATGGCTCAGAGCGCTGTGTCCCTGTGTATTTGGTTTAAAACGCTGCCCAGGACACAACAGACTCAACATTTTGCCTCGTATCAAACACAACACAGCAAATAAACACCGCGGCAACACAAGGCAAAAATCCATACCGGCATGCTGCGGTTAAAAAAAACAAAGCCTTCAGTCCAAGCATCTACTGTGTGTCTTCTCATCTTGCACTAGTTCATCCCAGGCAGTCGTAAAAGACTGCAAATGAGGGAGTGTGTGTGTGCAGAAAGCAAGGCGTTTTCCCTCTCCAGGGAGGACAGATCTGATGATCAAATCCTTTCCTGTCTCCTTGTTGAGCCCCTCTCTCTCTCTCTCTGCAGCAAACAGAGTGTAGTTTACAGCCTCTAATGTCAGTCATGTGTTACACTTCGCTGCCCATCAGCTCTGATAAAGGATCTTAATAATCAGAATCAGAGGAAGTTGAATAATCCCCATGGGGTGAAATGTAGAGGTCAGGGCTCCACAAGCAAAAGGTAAACAAGGAAGTGAATTTATACCCAAAATTTCTTCAAGGAGGCCTCATTCTGTGCCAATCAACCAACAGAGTGGTACGCAATATCCAAGTAGAGCAAGAGCAACTGATAAATAAAAAACAGCACATAAATGAGGTCATCCAGTGTGTTTCCATAGCATGCATGGAATTTCTAGCATGATAACAAATGCAAAGACATGCCATATGGAGGAGCCTCACAGGGCCTCCCAACGTTAAAAGCACATACCCTCTAATGTATATTTGCCTTCTGTCGAAGCTCAACATGCAGAAAAAGAGAACGAAAGTGGAGAGGAGGAAGTTTCTAACAATCCGCAGCTCACCAGCGGTAACATAGACGTTTGTGTGAAGAGCCACCCACAGACTAAACTGGGCCCACAAAGAGACGCACTGTGTGATACTCAGCCCTGGGACACATCATTATTATGATTACCCTCATCTCTAACTTCAGTTTCTTCCTTTTTCCTCGGTTCTATAGGAACAGCGGAGAAACCACTCATGGGTTGTTTTTTTTCCCGATGACTTTCTGTGATCCCTCGCTCCTTGTTATCCGACACACAACCATCTCGAGGTGCCACAAAAGGCCAAGAAAAGCGAGTGGGCGGGTATAGGAGGAACCAGGCTGTTCAATTATCATCACCATATGTAGTCGCCCGCTTTATCTCCGAGGCTTTTGATGCACACATGAAAGAGGCTGGTAAGTGCTCTAGAGTAAATCCCCCACCACTTCTTTTACAGCCAAGTGTGTGGCTTTGGAATCAGATATGCCTTATTTTTAATGACGTGACACCCATTGGAGTGGGAAGCCTTTGTCTTGGTTGCGTGGTGTGTGGTGTTCTGTTGGAAAACCTTGGATTTTGGCATCCTTGTTGATGAGACTTAGACACCCTAATAAACATTGTCCCAGAACAAGCAAGATGTTGATTTGACCTCCAAACTTCCTAGACCCCATTTGATCAAGCATCAACAGGATGCAGTGGAACAAGTTTGATTCACAGAGGCCCCACTGCACAACCCAGAGTACCCAAAGGATCCACTGCCAACGTCCTGGTGCCAGACCCCATAGGACACCCTGAGAGGTCCTCTTGTCCATGCCCAATGGTTCAGAGCATTTTTGACCACATAAGGGGGACCAACACAATATTAGGCAGGTGGTCATAATGTTATGCCTGCTCGGTGTATATTAGCCAGGGAAGCTAGTTGTCAAAACATAAAGATACCTTGAATGAATTAAGATTATTATGTAACGTGGCTAAATAAGTTAGGCTGTAGTTATATGTCACGCCGTTAGCTGTTCTTTTGTTACCACAACTTAAACACATAGAGGTAAGTTTAGGTAACAATCTAGTTTTGCTAGCGACTGAAGTTAGCACAAACCTACTTGAATCTATTAAGACCTGTGTCTGGTTTTACTCCACAAATGAACACTGGTGATACAACACGTTTATCTTCTTATATGCAGACGATAAGGTAAATATACTATGTGTTCATTGACTCTTAAACATGTTATTTTGATGAAACGAACACACTTTTGACTAGAAGCACAATGAGTGTTTGCAGCTTTCTTTCACAAATATAGTAAGACAAGACAAGACAGGCGGCATGTAAGCCCTGAATAGTATTCACAGTCTGCTTGTGAAAAAAGCTTGAGTTTAAAATTTACAATGTGTCCAATTTCAAGCATCATTTTCTGTGGTTATCTTAAAGCCATTCCATTTTTAAAGCCATATTTAACATTCTAGCCAGCTGGTTTCTGCTCTTAGCTTTCATGTTTCCATACCAGCATACATAAAGTTTGGACGGCAGTAAATGAAAACACCCCAACTTCTTCTACCAGTTTTTTTTCCCCACCAGCCTCTCAAGGCTACTTCCCTATAATTCTTTCAAAAAATATTGCTATCGCCTGCAGTATAAAAATGTTTACTATATCAGAGGCATGCTGCCTTCATACGCAGTGATAAAGTAAGCCCCTCAGTATTATTAGCTGTGGACTTGCCCAGTACTCTAGCTGGGGTGAGAAAAGCTTGGTCATGATAAATGAGGCTGCTATCTCAAGCAATGTCAGGGTGAGCCTGTTTGTCTGTCCTCTGGAGGCAAGCTTTTATTCCATCCAAACACACTGAATCATCCAAATTGACAAGGAAAACAATCACAGTGTCTGGTTCATATCCCAAAATGTTGCACACTTCCAATGCAATTGCAGAAAAGATGAACTACCATAGTTGGCTATTGTGCTTATTCTCACGGGTGTGTGGAGAAGGGATTTCGCAACAATGTCATCTTTTCACTGTCACTGTGCAGTAAGGTAGATGATGGATAATTATTGCCCGCAATATATCAATTCTCAAAGGTAGCAGTCAGACGAAGGGTGCAAATCAAGTTACAGTTCATTTAGCAAAATATAGTTTAAAGCAAAATATGACACAACGTCTCAGTTTAAATCTCAAGTCTCAAACAACTGCTATTAACTCTATGTGATCGTAACACTAAAAGGATGACATGATTTCTATTTCTAGATCAGCCTAACAAAAGGCCCGCATCTGAATTCTTTATCTTTTGACTAAACCAATAAGCACAGTATCACAGAATTCACACACTCAGAATGAAGCCTTCCGAATTAATCCAAGGATCATTGCTGCAAAAACAGTGAATTTATGTCAGTAAAAAAGAAATTAACATGTCAAAGGGAAGACATGTCATTTTCAAAATAGGAAAAATAAAAGTTTGGCAGTCAGACACATAATTTGCTGTAAGGGCAGTCAGGCATTTCCACAGACAGGAATTAATAACGATCCCTACATGTTAAGAAAAGAAGCTCATCAGCCTTTCATCTTCCTAACATTAAGCAATTACCAACCTGTCACTTTGATGACCGCTCATAAAAGCAAAAACAGGACGTGGCTGACAGATGGAGAAAAAAAAATACACACGATACGACTCTAAATGGCTGGATGTTAAATACCTGCAGATAATTCCACCTCATATCACCTTAAAATTAGAATAAACAAGACATTTTAGCAATATTTGCACAGATATTTGATGCCGGTGATATTCAGAATAGTGAGAGGATGTCAGTTGAATAATGCATGTCTAGGTTTTCTTGCAAGCAAACAAGTAATGGTGGTTCTTCGTTAGTATTAATGTAATCCAATTATAGCAAATAAGGTTATACATGCAGGGGAAAGGAAGAGGATGGTGAGGTTTGATGGCCATCAATAAGTCAGTTTCTGCATATTCAGCTACCGCTTGATGAACTCCTACTCTATTTGTTCTTTGTGCCATTGCATAGCAGCATTGATGAACAAATAGAATAAAAATACCTATTTATTAGTGGATTGTTAACAGTAGTGGGCTCATGGCTATGCATTTTCCTGGCTGCAACACATTTGTTTGTTTAGTATTTTTGGTCTATACAGGAGTACAGGCACAAAATGAACAGTGTATTCACAAAAATCAAGCAAGCAGTCCAGAGAAATTATGGCTAATCTTCTGACAAATGTATGTGATATGCTTGCAATATGACCTCTTAAGGGCTTTGGAGTTGAGTAAAAAAAATAACCTGGTCCCAAATAGAAGATTTTCTAAACAAGTGGGCTTATGAGGGTTTTGGGTGAAAGTTCAGATAAACCCAGACACAAAGTTAATCCCCTACTTTCCAACAGCAAACATCAAAAGTTTACAATTGAAGATTACAAAAAAAGGGCTGTGCATTGTTTTTGTAACAGTTAAAGTTGGCCAAAAGTCTACAATCAATACTGAAGAGTAAACAGGCTGGATACTGAGCCTCAGACAGTGGGTAAATTCTAGTCTTAGCAAATCTAAAATCTAGCCCAGCCAGTGGATTACCCATCGCTTGCAATAAAGCAGCTTTATTAATCAATCCTGGGGAAAGGAAGTCCTTCTAGAATCAACAGGTACAATCATTTTGTGTTTTTTGTGAATAAGACTGTTTAATTTTGATTAAGAGTGTGGTTGGTTTTGCTGCTAAAGAACTTAAATTAACATAGAACAACATAGTAGTTTGTTTAAGGCATTCAAATACATTGCTGCAAATACCTTCTTGAATCACACAACAACAAGGGAAAACGGTTTTCTTCATGTCTTCTTCAGTTATCAGTGGCAAGAACACAAGTGCATTCAGGATAAGTAACATTTTTGTTTAACTACAATTTCATTCAGCAGACGCTTTTATCCAAAGCAACATACATAGGTAGGTATAGGCAGGGCAGCATTAAGGACCTTGCCTAAGGGTCCTCACTGGATACCTGCACCCTGACCGGGATTTGAACCACTGATCTCCCATGGCAACGGCATGTCACTGAGTCACTGAGCTAGCCAGCTGCTACAACTAGCAACTACATTCAACATGATCTGACACAGATCAGCTCATCTGAAAAGATTACACGTATGTCATAGAACAGTGGCATTCATCCTTTGAGAAACTTGAGAGTGGGGTGATTCAGACAGAACATGTTAGTTGTCAGGTCCAGACTGAATGAAGAGACCTTCCTGAGAGACATTGACTTGTAGGAAAAGCAGAGGCATTACTGCTAACATTAATGGAGTTCAGCCATCATTCATTTTATTATTTAGAACTGCACTTTTTGTATCATTTTGCCATATCTGCAACCAGAAATATTAAAATGGTTTCTGTGAAAAAGGCTTGTATAAGGCCAGGTAAAGTTCAAGCCTCTGCCCTGAATAGGCAGCAAAACAGCCCGAGCTTGACCGAGAATGTCTTAATACGTATAAATACCAGGGAAAATGCAAGGTGTACCACAGAGTATTTCCTGTCTGCAGAATGTAACATCCTTCCCCAAAAAGCCAGCAAAGAGTCTTAGACAGCAACCTAATGGAATGAAATGTAATTTGAGAAAGTGAAAAGGGAAGCGTTCTTAAGAAATGTAGAAAAATAAACTGTGCACTAAAAAATGTACTGTTGTGAGGAGAAGCATACACATCAGAAAAGAGATCAAGGAGTAGATGAATGTTATCACAACATTGAAAAGACCACGCATTCGTTTAAAAGAAAGTGGATTGATTAAAATTGAAAAAGAAGAACACTGAATTCAGCCAAAGAACATCAGACCACTACACTCAGTTATCACACCATCAGCATCACTGGGGACGTGCCACGATCTGGTGTTGCTCCAGATGGGAACAGTGACGGCATGCCCGGCAGTTAAAATCTTTATTACATTTCCTTCAAGAAACCCAATTTAATCTATCTCCCAAAGCAGAGTAAATATTTTTAGATATCTAAATGTCTACATATGATTTTGTACAGTACCATTTAGAAATAATTGTTTCTCGTCATGTCTTGCACTGAATGTGCAAAGATTAAATGTTGCATGAGATAGGTAATTCAGCAACTCTAAATTTTGACATTTGGCGTGATAATTAGTTATTTAGTGTTGCAATGTAATGCCACTAATGGTCCTTTTGGGTGTTCAATGGTGTGTAAGGAAAGTTCTGCTTTGGCAAGTATACATGTTACTGTGTTAGCCCATCCAAGGTCTAAACCTAAAACTACACCAACATTTAACACGTGCTCTGAGTCAGTCATAAAAGCCTAAATCTGCAGAAGCCACAGCTGCCTTTTTTTTTCTCAACCACATAACACGACTATAGTGCTGACCAGGATTTAATAAACAAAATAAGAATCTGAATCCAAATCTACCAAATTTAAACTATCCAACCGTGGGCACAAACTCTGTTACAATAAGCCTTGGTGACCAAAGTCCTGTTCAGCCATCTGTTCAGCTTAGAAGAAAAACAAAGTCAGTGGCGACAAGCCAAAGCCTTTGGCTGTAACCCAGTACAGTTTAACATCTTTGTACCCACAGATCCAGCCAAGGTGCAACAGAAAGTAATCATTTTTGCTGTCATATTGAGCTATAACAAGCATAGATTTGTTCATTGGTAGATTACTATTGACACATCAGAAAATGTTACTGATTGTTAACAAGCAAGTGTCATATTAAGAGTATCAGAAGATATGATGTATGTAAGATCAATCAGTCTATATAAGAAGGACAGCAGGTTCTAGTCATGTTTCATTAGTATTGCTGCTCTTTTATCGTATGTGCATCACAGAGTTAGCTGAAGTACCTGTGTGACCAGAGGCTCCAGAAGCCTCTCCACAGTCAAGGTGCGGATTTCAAGACTCTTTGGGTCCCATTTCAACAGGATAGGGGAGGTGGCGGTCGTCATGGTCTCTGTTGGGAACAAAAGTATATTAATGGTTAGAAATATGTTCAAAATGACACATGTAACAGCTGTAACAGTTCACATTGTACAGTACATTTGACCAAGATAACTGGATGGTTGAAGTTATTCTGAGGGTAGCAGTCAGAATGGCAGTGTTTAGCTGTGTGACAGTCCTTAATAAAAACTAAATCAAAATGTACAGGTATGTATGTTCCTATAAAGTCAGCCACATGATAACAGTGCACAGAGACAAGGTAGGCTTTCACGATGGCAGGAGTTTACGGCAGCACTGGCTTGTGAGTCACTGTCATCAAGTTTTAGGGGGAGTCTGGTAACAGTCAGCAAAATTGCCTCTGTTCACCGGATAAAACACAGCACAGTCAAACAGTTCCAGCAAACGTTCAACAAATAGCTGACTACTTTGCTAACCTTAAGTTGCTGTAATTAACTTCCTTAATTAACTCCACTATTACAGTGTAGTCTGTCTCTCTAAATCTACTGAGTAAGGCTATACTGCATTTGGGGAGAATTACATTGTTTATCATGACTTGTACAGCTAGTTGTCATTCAGTAGAGTTTTGGCCTACATTTCTCTGCAGTCTGAGCAGCATTTTGATTACTTAAAACCATTCAAGTACAAACACTCCATTACTATAGAAATGAGCACTCAAATTAAGAGAACACTAAAGAAAGTGGACAAAAACTCAATAAAAGCAGGAGACAAAATAATCCTGAAGTTCAACTCATTCAGTAAATCTGACTACATTCTCAAGGGCCTCCTCTCTGTATTCTACAAAATGGCAAAACCCGAAGTCACATTGAGCTCTGCAATATGAGTCTCAATTGGACAGTTCTTCAGACAATCTGCACTTTAACTAGCAATATATTTTCATGGTAGTTTTTTAAAACCCTTAAAGCTTGGTGGGGTTATGTGAGGTGAATGTGAGGATTGAACAGCTGGCATGGGGGTAGCAGGCTGTTGTTACTGTGGGGATGTGTTTCTACAGTAAGCAATTTCAGAATGGGCCAGCTGGGACTGGCCCAGTCTACTGCCAATGTCAGTGAGGCAGAAGGGAATAAAGAATGTGAATAGGAATGACAGATCTAGGCCAGAGGCCTCTAATACTACACACAGTGGGTTAAGATGGATAGACAGAAGGAAATCTGGCAACCTGGTACTATTGATGAATCCCATACATAGTAATAATAGTTCTCAAAACAGCATGGATCTTTATATTTTTTTTAAAGTATGCTGGCTTTTACTTTTGCTGGTGTCAGTACATTTTTGTCCCCTGCAAGGAAATGTGGGGAGGTGCAATGAATCAAACCTTGTGCGTCAACCCATCAATTTATCATGCACAGCAGTTTGAAAAAACCTGACGGAATGATGCATGAACTTTCTCTATTCTGACATTTTCAAAATTACACATACTAGTGCTAGGGGTAGGGTGGAGATGGGGGTTTGCTGCAATGTTACTGAATGTTACTTGTGTTACAAACTGCAGGGAATAAGACGCAAAAAATATTTATGGAGAAAAGTTTCACATTCAGTATCTGAAAGTGTGAAAGCTCATTGTAATAAGCTGATTGTACTCAATGATGTGACTACTGCCGCTGGTAGATTTAATCAGCTGTAGCTTTAATTTCATTAATTGGTCAAAATACAAGTGAAAGTTATTGCCTTTTTTATGAACTCTGCAAGTCATTGTAATTTACGTTGACTTTGTAGAGTCGGAAACTTCGCTTGTCCATTTGGGATTTATTGTTTCCATTTGGCAGTAAGCTGCATATTTTTACCATCCCGCAAAACCAACAAAGTTGTGAGTGGTTTTCTATAGAAACAGTTTAATGGATGCCAACTACAGACACTGAGACAATAAATTGCTACTTGAGCCGGGTAGTTAGGCTGTAGGGTGTTATTAACTTAGAAAGAAAAAGGGCCCATGATAGCATCTCTTTTTAAGACTATTTTGGCAGCTTTTATGACATTAGAAGGTTCGTGGCAGATGCCTGGCAAATGCTTCAGGTAGGAGAACATGCCACTGATGAGAAACAGCAGCGCAGTGAAAAATACCAGTGTGCTACTGTAATGCAGTAAACAGAGTGTCATGCTGGTATATGACAGTGTAAGTTCTCAAACACTAAGGCTGAAACTTTTCTTGACATCTTACGTAACGAAAACAATAATAGAAAGGGTTTTGTATTTGTCAAGACACTGGTGCTAAGTCATACATGTGTGTTGGAACTAAACTAGAAATGTGTGTGAGTCAAAACTGCTGCTGCCTGCACTATCTTCAGTTACACTATGCTTTAAAACTACAGTTTACTGTATATGGCTTAGCAAAATCAGAATTCTATACAATTTCAGGTTAGTGAAAAACAGCAATGATTGTTAATTAATGGAGTACTCAAAAAATAATAATTGTCAGCTACTTTTTAACAACTGTTAAAGCCGTTTCTCAGATGTGAGGGTCTGATGCCTTTATATCAGTGCAAATTTGATATCTTTGGTTTTTGGTCTGGTTTAACATGACATTTTATGAAGTCATCTAAAATTTGTGAAAATTTGTTAGGAACATTTTTAATCCTTTGAGGACATTTGAAATATTAAACCATTGAGCAAAACATGAAAGCTAACAATTCATTGTTAAATCAAAACCAGATGCACTGATTCTAACTTGCAGCC
>OMNN01091180.1:18245-36647 GCA_900302755.1 Chromis chromis | reverse complement strand
CTCAATAAACAAACACTAATAAATAAATATAGTTACTAGTGATTGTGAGTAACACAAAAGTGAAGATCATAGTTTAATCCTGTGAATCAGTCCAAACTGAAATGTAAGAAATTCATGAAGAGTATTTTACTTTGATGTGGTAGCTTTGGAAAATTAGTTGTAAAAGTCTGTAGCAGTGGTGGTGCAACGGTTAAAGTCTCTGGGGTCAGAAAGTCAGAGGATCAAACCCCAATGCCCCCATTGTTGGGCCATTGAGCTTCCTGCTCCAGGGGCACCGTACCATGGTTGACCCTGCACTCTGACCCCAACTGGGATATGCGAAAACAACATTTCACAATGCTGTAAAAATTTATTTGTGACAAATAAATGTTTCTTTACTTCATCTCATGGATTACAGCAACCGTGTGATTTGATAACAGTGATACAAACAGGCAACGGAAGACACCAGGAAAAAATAGTCTTCTTTCTTTCTGACTGACTGACTGACTGATTAACTTTTTGTTTATATGCTGTGTGTGTTGTGTCGAAGGAACTTCTGTTGAAGCAGGGTAACGTGGAGCAGAGTCCTGTGGCCTTTCTGAACCAAGAAAGCTGTGACGACAGACTGCTGGTCATTATTAAGAACAAAGACATAGCTGGACACATACACAAGGTACTTAACAACTGCTTCTGCTGCTTTCCTTTGTGTGTGTGTGTAAAAAATGACACATTTTATTTGAAGACTTCATGATGATGAAGTTCAGGTCTGAATGCCCCCTGGGTGGTGTGTTAGGCTTCTGATCTTCTTGTATTGTGGACTATGGGATGTGTGCAGGGTAACTGCTCTGTAGATCCATGGTCCAGTTCAGTACTGCTGGATGGAGCGTTGAATCTATTCTGTGACTTCTCTTTTTATCCTTTTTCTGAGCATCTTTGTCCCAGTAGATGTGCTAGTTGTCTTGTTGTTAGTTCCCACGTGATGTTCTGGTTGTTTGTGGCAGTCAGTGCATTAAACAAACATTTATGTTTGCTTTAGTTTGATCCACTCCAGAAGTGGTGCCACCTTTCTTACAACAGGGTGGAGACAAGACTTTGTAAGATGTGTATAGTGCTATGTAATACTATATACTGCTATACTACTGTGATGTGAGCAAGCACAATAGTAGTAAGGAAGCTGAACTCAAACATATGATGTTACAACTGTTTTGCTACGTAATGGAAAAAGAAAACTTGCATGGGTCTTATGTTTCGTGAATAATCTACAAGAATAGTCAGTCTGATACAATTTACTTGGTTCTTGGATCAGCTGACTGACTTTATTCAAAAGACACAAAGTTTGTTGACATGCAGGCTCCACTCCAAAAAAACCCTAAGTGACTTAGTTCACATGAGTGTTTGTAGAGTGAGAAGACACATCTGCTGCATTTGGAAGCAATCCACTACCAAGTGTAGTTACTGTCTGTTTTCCAGATTCACTGCCTGATATCTTGGATTATAAACAACCCAAACTGAAAAGGGGCTAACCAGGGGAGGGCAGTCTGACAGTCTTTTATTGTGGATGATTTTAATTCGATATGTAATTTGATTTTTAGAGGAGTCAGACAAATTGCATCATTAAGGGTGTTTAAGTATTTGATTAGGAATATTCAGTCACTGCTAACCAACTGGCCAGTCTGGTCTATGGACTGGTTGGCTCTCATGTTTCTTTACCTGCAGTTCAGGCTGGCCTGGTTGCTGTTGTGGTGGTCCTCAGTATCATTCAGCTGCCTCTCCAGTGAGGTCGTGGCCCGTGGACGGATTCCAGCTGGAGAGGCAGCTGAATGAAAACCCTCACCTCCTGCCAGAACTGTCAGAGTAAAACCAAAGTGAAAACATGATGCAGAGATTCGTGAGTTGGGCCTTTGACCTTGTGTTGAAGGGACAGGCTTTGTATCCCGGCAACCATATGCACAATTAATCGTGTTCGCTAAAACAGCTGGGACAGTTGTTATGATGATCTTTTGGGGGGGACTCATGATATGAATATGATGTTTTAGCCAGAGCGTCCACACGAAGACTGACAGTAGCTGTTTATGTGTTGGTGTTCATGCCAGATCCCAGGCTTGGTGTCTCTGAAGCGACACTCCTCTGTGGTGTTTCTGGGAATCGATACGTTGGACGACATCAGGAACAACAGCTACAACGAGCTTTTTGTTTCTGGAGGTTGCATCGTCTCAGATGACTTTGTGCTCAATCCAGATTTCATCACTCCTGGTAGGTCATGATTTAGAATCCAAAGTCATTGTTCTGTCATCTGAATCATTGTAATGGAAAAAATGTATGCAGATGTTTTACTTGACTTAGTCTGTTCATACTTTATTTATTGAGAAAATTCAGATTTTAGAAATACAGTAAATCTTTTTGCATAATTTGTCTTGAATGATGATCCAAATGCATTCATGCTGTTTGTATTTATTATGTCGTGTTATTCTGCAGATCAACTGGCTGCACTGCTGATGTTCCTGGAAAAGCACAATTCTGTAGAGAATGTTTGGAGGTGGAAGGTTCACTGCAAAACACACAAAAGACTGAAAGAACAAGCCAGGTACTGATCCTCACTGTGTCATGGCCTGCATTATAACACAACAGACTATAGATTAAACTGTACTATTTTAAATGACGTGTAACTGGATCATTACCTCTTGCTTGGATGATTAAAACAGTAGTAAACATTATTGATCTGCATGATTTGTCTTACAGGGTTGTGGTGGAATTACAGTCGGTGATTTTCAGAATTAGTAAAAAAAAAAAAAAAAATTCCCTCACTCACATTATTTGGCATGTCTGTGCTACAATATGTGTTTTCTATATATCGGCATATTAGTGTTTGAGAGACAGAAGCATCAATGTCCTAAAACACTGCCAGTGCCAGTGGACAAGCATTAATAGATGTACTTTCTTACTTTTGTCTTACTTCCTCTTAATCCTAAGAAGCTCCTGTTTTTATGACATGCAATTGGATTTATAAATATATATATTATTTATAAACATAAATTCTGTTTATTCAATTCCATAATTTTGTAGCTAATTCAGCATGACTTGTAATGATATGCAAACCTTTACAGAATCGTGTGTGATGCAATATGTCAGTTGTAGATTTACATTTCCACACAGGCAAAGCTGAACTTCTTCCAAAACAAACCACACAAACAATATAACCACTGCAGGCTTAAACACTGTATGCAGCTGGTGATAGTAGTAAACTCACATTTTCTCCAACTACTGAATAACTTTAATTGTACGTCAGCACAAATCCCTACAGAAACATGTCAACTATACTTTCTCTTGCAGTTTGAATGCAGATCATATGGATTCTGACCTGCGGCTGAAAAACAAACAGGAAAGTTTAATTTGCGTGTGTTTGTGTGGTTGCCAGGTTCAGGAGAGACGCAGCCAACCTACTGGACATGCTGTCAGCCTATCAGAAGCGTCAAATTGTAGAGTTCCTCCCGTATCATCACTGTGACATGATGAACCATCAGTCACCCAACCTGGACTGTCTCATCGAGCTCCAGGCCCGATATACACAGTACCGACACACAATCTTCCTCACTGGTTCGTATGTCAGCAGCACTGACACTCCAGGGTCCTTATCAGTAGCGCTAATTAGCTGCTGAGATTGCAAACTATATTTCATACCTGACATGTCATACTGAGGGTACTAGTGTAGTTCTGTTTTCAGTATTCCTCACTACAAATGCACTGCGAGGTTTGAAAGAAGCAGAGACAAGGTTACAGAGTACAAAGTACAGATGTGACATACAGGGGGTCTCTCGTTTTTCATACTCTGTACACTAATATGATTACATGTACAACTGCTTACATGAATATAAATAATATGATTTATTGATTATATACACTGTTAAAAAAACAACCTTGAAAATCTGGCAGCATGGGTGCAGGAAAAATACATTATAAAACAGTGGAAGGGTGTAAACTAGTGTCATTTTTCAGTCATTTTTATAAATGAAAAAACAAATAATTATTTGCGAAAATTTTGATTTGATGTGGATTGGAATATTTATAGTTCTGGCCAGTTTTTTGTTGTTGTTACCTGCACTAAGGAGGTTCTGTTTTTGCCGGTGTTTATCTGTCTGCCTGTCTGTTAGCAAGATAACTTGAAAAGTTATGAATGGATTTTCAGGAAATTTTCAGGAAATGTAGATAATAGGACAAGGAACAGGTTATTACATTGTGGTGATGTTATGGATTAGCATCTGGATCCAGGATTTCTTTTTGTGGAAATCACAATATGGGTGGACATGAGCTGCTTGGCGGAGGTCTGCGCTCTCTGAGTGCATTTCTAGTTGTTCATACATTCACATGTAAATGGAACATCTTTACTGTGATTTTACTAGATATGATGTGTCATTTAACAAAATAGGGAAAATCTATAAAATAACAGTTAAGAAATAGTTTATACCCATTTTTTCAATCCTAAATAAAAATAATTTTTTTCAAAATATCTGTAAAATAATGACTTGTTGCAGTAAAACGAGTGTCATTTTATTAGCAAATGTTTTTAAAATATAAATTACATCATTTATAGTTTTGACGGTTTTTATGGTTAACAGGCAAATGAATACTTTTTGGATAGTTTACTAGAGGTCTGTGATTTAACAAAACAGAAATCTGTAAAATGACAGTTTAAAAAGAAAACCATTTTTTGACGGTGTACATGTGACTAACATAGCTTCCTTCAACACTCATCTTTTTCTGTACCCAGAGCGTCATTTTGAGAAGTTCTTTGCCTACTCCAACGCGGGCATCATCGTATCCAGTATCAAAGAGATTCTGCACAACTTCACCAGAATGGTTGGTTGTCATGACCTCAAGGACAAGCAGCCATTCATAGATGACCTGCTGGCTCCCAAAGGTCAGTCGTGGCAGTCTTATATGTTTAGATCTGTTTCATTTAGAATATATGAAGATCCTCTTAAAAATCTACATTACATGAACTCTGTTGCTAACAGTATGTGTGACTATGCTTTGAGCTAAATGCTAACATCCTAATGTTGAATCTTTGTGCTGTGGTTACCATCTTCCTTCAGCACGTTAACATTCTAACATTTGCTGATGAACAATAAACATTTTTGTTACTGCTTGGTCAAAACCCAAAGTGCTGAGCATAGGCATGTTAATGATTTATTATTAAACTTTAATTGTAATTAATAAGGGCTGCACGGTGGCTCAGTGGTTAGCACCGTCGCCTCACAGCTAGAAGATCCCCGATTTGTGTCCCGGTTAGGACGCCTGGGATCTTTCTGTGTGGAGTTTGCATGTTCTCCCTGTGCAGTGTGGGTTTTCACCAGGTTCTCCAGCTTCCTCCCACAGTCCAAAAACATGCTGAGGTTAATTGATGATTCTAAATTGTCCGTAGGTGTGAATGCAACCCTACAGAGGATTAAGCGGTGTATAGATAACATACACCACAACAATACTTGAGTAAACGTGTTTATTATGTGGACATATTCCATAAATGTGCACAAGAACACATTACAGAAGGAGAGCTGCTCGGTTTAGTGTGTTTGGCTGGAAAAACTCATTACAGATGATGAATCAGATTTTTATATTTACGTCATAATTACTGAGCCCTGCCACTACATTGCAACTCTCTTTGCTAAATGTTCTAAATGTAATGTCCTGGTAGGTCTTTGTTATTCTTAGAAGGCAAACATTTTTTGCTGACATGAACTGAGCTGAGTAGTTGGACTTTTGATTTTTTTTGCTTAAACAAAATATGCAGAATTTATTGCAAATTAGTCCTACTTAAGATAATGTAAATGTCTAGCTAAAGAACAAGTCTGTCTTTAGATTTAGCCCCCACGGTTGTGTTTTATGTGGTACATTTGCACAGGATACGTGGAGGTTGTGTTCTACTTGAATTTACTGACAGCATCCATGGATATGATACTAACAGTCTGCCACTTAACAACATGTTGGGATGTTCCTTACTGTACGCACATCACCCATCTGATCAGGAATGGGTCTCCATGCCGTGTAAATGAGCCCTCTGGATTTGCACCTAAAATGCTCCAAAGTTTCACTCAAACATTTCAATGCAGCCTCCATTATTCTCAAGATGAAGGGTGCAGAGAAAGTTTTGGAAGGTTTACGTACATCTCAGACGGCCTCCACAATTACTACACATTTCTAGAGGTTATGCTAGTCCTGTGCGGATAGGGCCTTTGTGAACCCAGCTACTGTGTTTTTTAAAGTTGCAGTAGTGGGAAGAAATCTGGAAGAAAAAAAAATACATCCCTCATCCTGCCGTTCCTTCCTCTCTCCTCTCTGTCCGAAGCACCTCCCATCATTCTAACAAGTGCTTCAAATCAGAGTCAAAAAGCTAAAAGTCGACGTCCATGTGTGACATTCACCACTGCATGTCCACATTGCACTCCCACTGCAGACTTAGTAGCTCTTACAAACCATCTAATCTGGCCCTTTGATTGGCTAAAACCTCCGGTATTTTATATTTTTCTAAAGCCTGAAAACAGAGTCTGGTGGAGGTGCAGAGCTTCTCCTGAATTACAATATGCTGAAAGGTTAGTGTGGAATTCTTTCCCAGTGATGCCAGGAGGATACTGCCTACCCAGCTTTAATTGCAGGCCTTGTACTCTCCAGCAGATCTGGAGCTGTTGACGTCTTAGAACAACAATCATTATCAAATTTCAGATCACAATTTGGTACATTTAAGACTTACAGAAAAGTCTCCTCACTCTTCTATGTTTGCAACCATGGCACTAGGAGTCTCCAGGCATTCTCCTGGGATGGTTTTGCAGACAGTTATCTTACGAAATACTATACTGTTAATACATTTGTAGTAAAAAATGACAGGCCCCTCTCATATGAACACATCACTAATCAGATGTGATGGTGCTACATAATATATCAATGTGGTTATAAGCTGAAATCAAACGACTAACAAAGCCATTTCATTCCTGATTTTCTTGCATTGAAGTGTTTTTTTAATAGTTTTTTTGTTTTGTCTGATGTTTTTTGTTGTTTTGATTTTGTAATGTGATATTTTTCTGTTTATTCTGGAGCTGCAGTATGGAGGGTTGTAGTGTGGCTGAGTGTAAAAGGATATAAAGGATGTGAATTGCAGATTTCATTGTTGTCCATCAGCGATCCGTACGCGCAGTTTTACTTTTCCGTGTTTGTTCAGGTGTGTATGTTTTAACGGGACTGATCCACTGAGTGATCTTGTATTCATCCCAACAGCCTCCTCATTAATGTGTTTGAACCAGCATGTGCTCATGTGACTGAAGTGTCCTCCAGGATTTCGAACACCGTGTTTGTTCACGTCTCTCCTCACCCCGTCTCCTGAGACAATAATCAACAAAACCTCTTTGTGTCTGTTTAGTTTTTTTTTTTTTTTTTGTTCAAAGGTTCATCGGTGCTGATACCATCATCACATCCTGGATCATAAATGTACATGACAGAGTAGCATTTACTGTTCTACTGCATTATAACTCCAGCTTTCTTTTGTCTGCATAATCATGAACATTGGTGCTCAGGTTGGAATTCAACCTTTTGCTGCTAAAAAAGGAGAATGCCAGAGTTGTCACTTACATTGGATATCATTGCTTTGGGCAGCAAAAGAGCTTCTCTCCAACATGTGTGTGTGCGTGTGTGTTTCCTTTCCTGCAGACTTTTTTTTTTTTATATAAACGTTAGACGTGGCTCTCTCCCTTAGGGGCGGTAATGGCATTCTCCATGACAACAGCAGTGTGACACGGCTGTGCCCTTGAGGGCCAGGCGCCCCCTCTGGGGGGAGCGCCGCGGAAACACGACAGGGTCAACGGTCACCTCCCATCATCCACCAGCAACCCGTCCTCCTCTCTCTCTCTCCCTCTTTCTTCAGGTAGAGCAAGGAATGTTAGAGAGAGGGAGAGAGAGAGAAAGAAAGTCTTGAAGCGAGCCCACTCAGTCCAGGCCTGGCAAACAAGGAGCTTTAGCCACAGGCGGTTCTGGCTAGGTCTCTACCTCGCATAGCTCCTTGCTGTTCCTCCAAGGCCAGGGCTGGATCAATACGTATAGTAGTGTGGATTCTTTTGGCACCCAAGTATAGCTATGCAGCATTGCCCCGAGGTATGGGTCCGTTAAAGACATAACAGTGTGTGCATGTGAGCAAAGTGGACTGAGTTTATTCAGGAAGGTGATGAAATGCTTGGCATAAAACTGATGCTTCCAACAAGGATGTGTTTTTTTTTCATTTTGTTGCTGGAAAAGCAGGAAATTCTCATGTTCCTATTAAAAATTACACATAGGTTTTTATTCTGGGAGTGTCACTGAAAAGGATATGGATTCTTGGACAGACATACCCAGCAGGAAAATTCCTTAGACACTCAGAGGTAATTTAAGATTAAAAAAATGTTTTATAGATACATTCGTGGCTGTTGCGGGAATAGAAAACATGATTTACTGATATTTCTTTAACAAACATACAAAATGAGTCACTTGTGATGCACCCATCAGAAGCGATTTCATGAAACAGACCTCACAAACGGATGCTCTCCTGATAGTCATTTTAGAAGCAATGCTCTTCTGCCACCTGGTGACTGGAAAACAAACCACAGCTGAGGAGTTTTACTGTGTAGTTAATGTCTGACGGCAGAAAAATGTACATCCTGGAGGGGGAAATAAATTCCGGCACAACATAAAATAAGCATGTAATTGCGATTACATCATTTCTTTTGTTTTACACACAAAAAAAGCTCTCACGTCAGCATTACGTCCGTCTTGGCACATGTTGAATGAAAATGTAAAAGGAAGTAAAGGAAAAACAGGACATTGTCAGCTCAACAACTCGTGTCCTGTGCATTTGGCAGTCTCCACAACACAAAGCGTCTGTTTAAAAGTGAACAGAAATCGACACAACGAGGTGTCTTGCACAAAACTCATAGAAACCAAAAATAAAATCTTCATAAAACTGATTCAGTTCTTACAAATGAATCCTTTTAGTTATTTAGAGGTCACATGTGGAACCCGCTGTCGGCTCTGAATCTTCACCCCTAAACAAGGACTTCCATTCAAAGATGTGTGAGGAAGCAGGTCAGGCACCTGTGGCAGAAAAACAGAAATGTTTCAAAATCATATCTTTCCTGTATAGACAGGAAGGCCTCAAGCTAACTGTGACACGGTCGTGGAGAGTCACACATCAAACGTCCAGAAATATACTTGTCATCACACATTCAGTGTCTCCGTGTCAATGTGTTTTCATGTCTTCATGCAAAGGAAGCAGAGAAAATACCCTTATAGAATGGACATGAAGGCTACAGTACTTAACTCTAGAGTTAATAGCAGAACTCACCATACTGATATGTGGACCTGGGCGGTGATGGAAGTGGACCACTGGAGACCTGAGGGCCCAAACTTTTGCCACGGCCCTGGAGACGAGATCTTTGCACGGCCATCGCCACTGCCTGTGCAAATCTGGAAGGAGCTGCTCTCATCTTGTCCAGAGACGGTTGAGGCATAGCTGAGGTAGACTCATCTTGATCTGCCTCGCTGAATGCGTTACCATTTGAGGTAGGACTTAGTGGCAAACAGGAAGCTGCAGTATCTTCTGTCGCTTCCTCCATGACTTCTGTGTCTTCATTAAAAAAGACAGGAGGAGGAGGAGGAGGGAAAGCGACCTCCTCCTCCTCTTCTTTTTCTTGTAGCACTTCTTCCTCAGCTTTCTTCTCAACACCACATGAACTACATTCGTCCACGTCTGTGCTGGGGCTTTGGATACATTCTTTCTGATCTTCTGAGTTGATGTGAGCCTCACTGTCTCCATCACTGCAGTCTGACGGACTAGCTGGTATCACCTCAGATGTTACCTCAGGTTCTTCCTCGTCCTGCCTTTCAGTGGTGTCCCCATCCTCATACTGATGTGTGTGTGGACTGTCCTGTCTGTTCAGATCAGTGTCCTGAGAACAGAGTTCTGGACTGGGTAAAGGTGCTTCACTCTCTGATGTGTCAGGTGAAAGGGGATCCTCATCGGTCTCCGTTTGACTGTTCTCAACCTCAGGAGATTCCTCACTCTCTGGATGATCGTCGGTTGATATCTGGGACTGGTCTGGAACACTCAGGGTCACTTCTGAATCACTGAAATTCCGTTTCTTTGAGGGAACCACTTTAAATGTGGTCAGCCCCCTCCTCTCTGCTGGGTCCTCCCATTCACTCTCAGTCGGGAGTTTATATCTGAGAACTGAATCGAGCTCTGTACAGAGAGTCCCGTTATCCGAACACTTTGGTGTCGAAGACATAAAGGAGGAGCCGTTGTGAAATTTTGGGAAGCTGGCAGAGTTTTTTAAACGTTTGACCAGAGTTCCTTTAGAAACAGAAGATGTCAGGACTCTGGCGAGAGCACAGCGGGCATCAGATAGGTCTTTCCCTCGAAACAAAGGCAACAGATAGGGATCAGTCACTTCATGGAGATGAGCCAGTGATGGGCGTGAGGAGGATGAGGAGGACTGTGGCTGTGATGTACGTGGTGATGAGGAAAGCGACTGGATTGCAGATTCTGACTCATCACTTTCTCTTTGCTCCTCCAGAGTGTTCAAAGAGTCTACAGCCCCTAGAGAAACAGGAAAGACTTAACAACAGCTTCTCATCTGAATTATTCAATTTCAAAGGCCACAGACCTTAGAACCCACTGAGTAAACAATTAAAACCTGATGCACTTCCAATAGAAATTCTGCACAGCAAACATAAAATCCATCTGTGCGTTCTTCAGACCCCTTCACTTTTTGCACACTTAATTGTGATGTATTTTACTTTGACTACATTTTTTCAATCTGTTTCTAATTCAAATTCTAATCAAACTTGATCTTATTTATTTAGTCTCTTTCTGATATGCTGGATGCATTCTTTCCTTTCCGTTAACCTGATGGCAGCTGCTCACTTTTCTGTAAAAGTTGCAACAGCAATCTTACTAGGTCAGACCTTGTAATATGTATATCACTTTTGACATGGCACAAGTCTGAACTGCATGTTGCCAAATTAACAGATAGTCAGACACAAGGTTATGACACACTGAGACCACCTAATTGTGCACATATTGTGCATAATGTCCGGATGACAGAATGCTGTCATTTTAACAGACTGATGAAGCAGCAATGTTACATATTCCATGTCTGAAAAGGGCTTTTAAGTATCCAGACTGTGGTCATTTGTGTCTTACGCTGTAAAGTAATCCATGAGATGTGTCCAGAACCTGACTTAATTTCACTTGTGACTAACTGAATAGACTAAACAGAGTTTAGAAAGGCACACGCCTGTGTATAAAGGATCCCACATTTCAAATTGCATGTCAGGACAAAAACCAAGTCATGAAGTTTAAGAACTCTCTGGAGACCTCCATGATCAAATCCTTGCTAAGCACAGATCAGGGCAAGAGCAAAAAAAACACACAAAAAAACAAAAGAGTTGTCTGTCTGGTCAAACCTGAGCAGCAAAGCAAGAAAAGCCTTGCTCAGGGAGGTGACCCAAAAACTGGGCTGAACATAACTGATGTCAAATCAACATCACTATTTCAAACAATGCAATTAGCCAATCACAAAGGCTGCAGTTAGGATATATGTCATGCAGCACTGTAGACTCAGGGTTTCATGTCAATGGTTTTACAAATGTATGCTGTTTGTGTGATAGTAACGCTTTATACCAGAGTGAATGTTGAAGTGAGGCTAAAAATGAAAAAACACTTCAAATGAAATCTATCAGAAAAATCACAATTAGATATTCTACCTAAATCATTCACCTGTCGTCACTAACACAGTCTGAAGTTCACCAAAAGCGATTAAAGGACTCTGGTCAAATATTCAAGCACTATCACCCAGCTAATACCATCCCTACAGTGAAGCATGGTGGTGGTAGCATCATGCCATGGGAGTACTTCTAAGCAACAGAGACAGGCGGAATTTAAGGATGGATGAAATCAGTCAAATATACAGAAGAAAACGTGCTCCAGAGTGCACAAAACGTCGACTGGGGCAACAGTTCACCTTTCATGGCATGGCAATGAACCAAAGCAAACAGTATAGAGAACAGTGGAGTTGCTTCAGGACAAGTCTCTGACTGTCTTTCAGTGGTCCAGCCAAAGCCCAGACTTTACCACCAGGGAATATCAGTGGAGAGACCTGAAGATGACAGATCACAGATGCTTCCCACCCAATTTGAAGGAGCTTAAGAGAAGCTGCCAGGGAAAATGGGATAAACTCCCGAGGTGTGCAAACCCTGCAAAAGACTTACCCAAGAAGACTGGAAGCTGCAACTGCCACCAAAGAGCCTCAGCAGAATACTATTATGAATAAGAGGTTTCATTTTTTTTAATTAAAATTTTTAATTAATTTGCAAAAATGTCGAAATGCTATTTTTGGACTTTGCTATCAGGGGTTATTAAATGTAGGTTGATGGGGGGAAAAGGTGACAATATTATGGATTTACTATCAAATCTAACACACAAAGTGAAGGGGTCTGACTGCTTCCTGAAGCCACTATGTCATTAAGATAGATTCTTGTATTCAGACACAAACATGTTTTGAGAACGGATTCAAGTATTGAAATTATATAAGTATTCAGTTTTATTGTAGTAACAGAAATACTTACTAATAATGTAGAAAGTCTGCACATGAAATTGTATCATTTCAAAGAAAAACTAAATGAATAAGCAGAAGAATCATGATCAAAGAATCTAACATAAATATATTAAAAACATGATCCATATACAATAGGAAGTATGATATGGTAAAGAAAGCAATAAGAACGCAACATTAAAAATGGGATTTGGGGAAAAAGAACATTCATTGTTTACAAAGGAATGGAGTCAATTCATAATTTGACTAAATGTTCCTCTTGATCTGCTTTGTTTTGAGTAAAAGGCACACAAAGCTAACCCCTTAATAAGATAACAAACAAAAGAACATAAAAGACAAAAAAGAAAAGGTACAAAATCACAAAAAAAATGTAAGCAAAAGAAGCAGACAACTTAAGAAACAGTACAAATGGAGGTGCAGCAGGCGACAGTGACACACATCCATAAAAGCCACTAAGACGGGAAGGAGGAAGAAGAGGCCAACACAGGAGGAGAACCAAGAGGAGGAATAGGGATGGTGGAAGGAGGAGAGGAAAAGGAGACAGCAGCAGCCCTCAATCACCTCCTTCAGGTGAGTCTGTAAGCAGGGAGGAGAAAAAGCTTGGCTTCAGTCTACAGGCGTCCAGACACTACCCCAAGACGATTACAACCGAAGCGAAGCCGGTTCAGTCACTGAAACTAGACGTGATGTTTGAACTTTCACAGACCGTGATTATGTAAGTGCAGGCGATTAGGAGTGTGTTTATTGACCACTGATGGGGGGTGTTATTTCAGCATCACATGGACACCAGCTCAGCAGTGTGTCATGTACTGTGGCCAAAAGACAACAATGAGGGAGTGAACTAAGACACCGACACTGCTGACAGCAATTTATTTCTTAATTACAACACTGACAGAAAGCTTTTTAAAATGTGTCCAATCAAGTGTTTCTCATATAATTACAGATCCCTGATAACCTATTATGTCTAATAACAAAATGCCTATTGTCCATTCATGTCTGTGAAAGCATATCAGTAAAACAGAGCCATGCACAGAGAGAACCTGAACCCTGGCGAGGAAAGCATATCAGACAGACTAATGCAGGGGAATGAAAGCTTGGACAATAGAGGGATTTATCTGGGAACACACTGAAGCCAATATGTTCTATGAACAAGGCTCTGGGTCACTTTAATTGCCCTGAACAGGGTTAAACTGTTGGGACCGATAAAAGCTACATTTTGCGCTGGATTTAACTGCTAAATCTTCCATTTGATGGCATTCACTTTGACATTTTAATCTTGATTTAACTTCAATCTCTCTTGACCTCGTGTGACACTGACTGGGGCTGTAAGGATTTGGCAGATATAAGAATTCACCCCACACTAAACCCATTTGATTTACACTGAAATACTGTAAAAGGTCAATTGGGATTATTGTAATAGCAGATTTCCTCTGCTCTGCTGTTTCAGACAATCACCACTAGATGGCAAAATAAACAGAACGCTTGCCTGTGAGGTCTGGCAGCAGTGCATCATGTGAAGAACCCTCATTCAGAGCTCAGAAATGGCTGTAACAGCTGGCACCGAACTTTGGTGATTACCAGTAGAATGTTTTGAGCACAGAATCCAACTGCTCTGTTTCAGTAGAACCTCTATCACAAACCTTCAACATTAAATAAAGAGGATTTTACCTGTGACATTAGTGTCCGCCTGCAGCTCCTGGAGTGTGTTTGCACAGGGAGGGGGTGGGGCCCTCCTTTTGGTCCTCCTTAAGGTAGACTCTCCAGACCTCTACGGAGAGACAGTGATATAATATATAATATCTTGGTGGATACCCCATTTATTCATAGTTATTCCCAGGTATTAACATCAAACATGATTACAATTCTTCTAATATTCCACCAGACTGCTCCAAATGCCCTGCTAAGTAACAGATCAACACTCAACCCTCATGACCTCAGTGGAAGGAGAAAAGCGGAAGAGGAAGAGAAAATAACTTTCCTTTTTAACCACAAACCCACCTGTGCTCCTGTGGAATGGCAGCTGTTGAGGTTGTTGGGGACACTCTGTGATGCACCCATTGGCGGCTGGGGGGCGGGTCTCTTCTTTGGCATATCTGCAGGCAGGGTGTTAGAAGAGGAAACGCCCTCCAAATTCATAGCGTCTCCCATTAGTGTGCTGTGACCAGGAGAAGCCGGAGCACTAACTTCCGCATTCTACCAAAAGCAAAATGTAACTTAAAGTTAGTAGAGAAAATCTGCATTAAAGGAAACATGATTTGTCCCACAGTCTGACAGCATACCTTGTCGTGTTTCTTCTTCCTTCTTCTGAATAAGCTGAAGAATCCTGAGTTCTCCTTCAGTTTTTTCTCCTTCTTTGGCAAGTCTGTGCAATGTAAACAGCCTTGATCAGTAAATTATATACAGCATGAACACTGAATGAGCCTGCTCATGCACTTGTTTCCTTGTGATACCTTGTAGCGGAGGTGGTGAAATGACCTCTGTTGGTGTGACAGCTGCTGCAGACAGAAAACAGATTTGCCCACACAGATGAATCAGGTCAGATTGTACAATAAGAGCAGTTATTTATACAGGAGCAGGCGTGCTGTGGGAATAAAATGTCTTGAAAAACAGTCTTTTAGATAAGCCTTGTTGGCTGCAGGGTTCTGTGGGAGCAACACAACTACAAATACTAATTTTGGGTAGGCAAAGTGTAAGTGGATAGGATCCCAGAGGTCTTACTGAAGTAATAATTCTAGTTTTGCTGAGGCACACGTAGTTCCTAGTGGTTAAACTGAGTATATTTTCTTAATGCATATCCCAGAATTTATTGAAACAAATGATAGGCTATACATTTTCCAGGAAGTTCTGTTATATTGGTTTACTTGAAAGGGCTCAATACACTGCAGCTTCAGAAAACAGCTAACATGATATGCATTGCTCTGCTGCCCCATGATTACCTGATAGGGTGCTAGCATGGTAAGCAGATGTACAAGTGCTCAGTAACTATGCATACATGTGTCGATGTGACATTCGGGTTGTGTATCATTACAGGTCTTCACATCTGTTTGTCATCTCACATACCTGCTTCTACTGTCTTGAGTGGGTGTTGGTCAGTGGAGTCCTGAGGCGCTGTGTCTTTGGCGAAAACCTCCCTCAGTCCGTGGTCATTTAAGGTCTTGGTCAGGTCCAGCGGCTCTTCAGAGTGAGAGTCTCTCAGTAAGATGGTTGTTGCTGCTTGAAGCTCGCACTTTTCACACACCATTGGCATGAGCATCTCAAGCGGCAGTCTGGGATTCACTCGCACCACAGTCTTGTGGGACTTATTGTAGTTGATCAATAGACGAACTGTTGCCTGCAAAGAAACATTACTCATTTCATGTTTCTTACTTTGAAGTTCGCTGCAACTTTTCAAACTTTTTCGTTGTTTACCTCGGGCATGTATGGCCTCTTGATCTTTTCCTCCACCCCTCTGGGCTTCAGCACAATCTTCTCAGCTTCTAGCAAGCCAACAGGAGAGTTCGGTTTGAAGCTGATGTTGTTCTTATTGGGTGACAGAACTTCAACAGTGTAGTCAGAAGGGTTCAGGCGGTGACTTGCACAGAGAGTCACCAGTAAGTCCATCACTGGTTTACTGTACAGATGAGAACATGGGATGAAATCAAACAACTATATTCACCCTGTACTGCTATATTTTACAGTTCTTCTCGATTGTAGCAGGTATATTATTATTAAAAAAGCTTGTCATATGGTCTACCTTCCATGCACTGTGGCATTCTTCTCCAGCCCCCCTGGCAGAACCACACACAGCGAGTGGTCTCTCTCCAGCGGATTCATCTGCTCATCCATCTCAGTGGACCTAAAGAAAACTTAGGGGGCCACCTAAGATCTGGAGTTGTTCCCACTGTCAGGTAAACCTCCTTAGAGACAGAAAACATTCTAGTTATTAATGCTAGTAAAAACAGATCTAACTTAACCAAAGATACCCAAAATAATGCCCAAGAGAGTTCAAGTCATTTTTGACTATCCTGCAAGACCGTTCAAGTCCGTGTTAATGTCTTAACACTTCAAATCTTTCTCCAGTCATTAATGTAACCCCTCAAAGCTTATGTCTGTTTATCAAAGTTACATATTTAGCATTTGTTTCCATGAAAATAATACATTCCTGCCTTTAAATGAATTAGATGTAACTCTGCACTGTTGCTTTCTCTATCAGTTTAGTCTAAAAAATATCAGAAAATTGTTTTTTAAAAATGCCCATTCGAAATTTTCTGATGCAAAAGTCCAAAACCCAAAATATTTAGTTGAACTGAACAGAAAAAAATCAGCAAATATTCACATATAAGTACTTAAACAATTATCAGAATTATTGCTGATGAGTAATCAACTAATTCCGGACTAATTCATTGTGAAAGACTATTCATCTCCTCAGTGCTTTACATCAATGCTCTGCTGGACTCAGATTCAGGCTTATTCCAAGCCAGAACAGCTTTTGGTGTTGACATTTACAGATAAGACATTTTAGCTAAAGCTATTTATCCTCCCTTTTGCAGTAACCTTAAATGACAACCAGTCTGTGAAATACCAAACCCATAAGGCAAAACACACAGTGTTAAATGTTACCTGGAAATGTTCTTAAAGCATGACAGTCCAAACATCCAACAACCAAACTATCTCCACGCAAAAACTACAAGAAATGTGTCTCAAGTGTCCCTGAAAACTGAGCTACAACCACAAATGTGTTTTCCTGAAAATTACTTCTTTAAACGGTTCGGTTCCAGTCGACGCCCTGCGTGTATTTTAAGCTCGGGGTGCAGCGGCGCGTGCCATCAAAACAGCTGTGTGGGACTGTTCATCAGCACGCGCGTGCCACTGTTTCCCCTAGCGTGCGGACGCTGACGCACGCGCACACACAGGGGTGACTGAGTCCAAAGTAAACAAACTGTGACGTCGTCATATATACATATTTACATAAATGTATTTAAACAAATGTATTACAGTCAACCAACATTTAAACATAAATATATTTGATGTATAACGTTTTTCATATATCTAATAACGATAATAAATGTAAATAATAATAAATAAAAAAGCTGTTCAGTGACTCGTTTCCTTGTTTATATCGAAAAATAGGCTATTTTTTAGCCCATTCCTGCAAGATCTGTTGAATAAAAGTTTACCTGAATAGCTAAAAACATTTTTTTTAAATTCAAAAGTACATTATGTTAACAAATAATATGAAGAAATTGAACCTGCTCTATAGTTGACTCTATTAGCTCAATAGTACAACAAATGTATCTTAGTGGCATAAACAGATCCACTCAGCCTGTCTGTCAGCCATGTTGTTCAAGCAGTAAAGCTGAGTTCCAAATAAGCTTACTCTGTTTCTGGAGTAAGAGGGATTAGTGCTTTTAAAAGGCTGCGTCTCTTCATGCTACCACATTCAGCGCTTAACATTTAAATGACTTATCTATGCATCCGTAGCCTGTTGCACTTACCTGTGTCCACACATTGTTCCCTTTCAGCTTCTGTGTTATTGAGTGGCAGGATGAGGGAGGAAGAGAGAGAGAGAGCTAGGAATTCTGTTCTCCTGTAATCCCTGTTTAGTAGACAAGTCTGCCACACCTACAGGCCCTGCCCCGTCATGTGACAGCACTTTGCATTTCTGTTTGTGTGCTTGTGTGTGTGTGTCTGTGTGTATGCTTTGTGGGTGGTGGAGGAAAAGGGGAGGGGGGGCATCTGCACGGGCATGTACCTGGTAACCTGGTGAACCAGTCTGCAATGGGGAAAGCTCTTACCTAACCTCATTAATGTTAGGAGA
>OMNN01091180.1:0-18225 GCA_900302755.1 Chromis chromis | reverse complement strand
TGAAATGAGAACAGTGGCCTATTACTGCTAAGAAGGTGTTTTATTGAGAATACGCCGACATGCCACCCCAGGGAGAGTGCCGGGGGAGAAGAGTGTGGCCATAGCCTAAACCACTTTGTGCATGTGTGTGTGTGTGTGTGTCTGTGTGTATGCTTTGTGGGTGGTGGAGGAAAAGGGGAGGGGGGGCATCTGCACGGGCATGTACCTGGTAACCTGGTGAACCAGTCTGCAATGGGGAAAGCTCTTACCTAACCTCATTAATGTTAGGAGAGTATACTACTCCATTTTTATAAAGGCCTCTAATCCACATAAGCTACTGATCCTCTCTGTAGGATCTACCTACATTATTACTGATCAGCACCACTATAGAGCATGTAGACACGTGTAGGCTGTGTACTTTTTATTTACTATTTACTTACTATTTTTGCCACAGTAGTAAATCAACCATCATCAAGAAGTAAAGACAGAGATATCTCACCTGATTCAGTGCAGTATTGACCTTTCACTTTTGCACAGGACTGCTTTTGCTCCATTGGAAAATCACACGCTCTTGCCGCTACTTCATTTTCTCCTTCATAGTTTGTGTCTCCACCTCATTGTATCACCCTGCTGAAGAGGCGAGTTCATGTCAGTCCTCTCAGACCTGTTGAGGTCTTGTGGGAAATGTAGTAAATCACTAACTGAGTTGACGTACTTGTGGGAAACTGAAGGCGGTGCTAATAGCTGAGGCATGCTGCTCAGAGCTCATCTGCATACAGTAGGTGTACAGTAACAGACTCTTCAGTGGGAGGTTTAATCAAATTAAGCACGTGGAACACATGTCCACACCGACTGTAATCTTGTAATCTCATTGTGAAGTCTGCCAGTGGAGACTCAGTGGGCTTCTACAGGAGCTGGCTGCAGTAAACAGATCACAGTGTGACTGTCTAGGTTAATGAACTTCTTTTGATGACTAACAGATAAACAGAAAGGCTGCTTCGTCACACCATCCACTGTGTTTGCTCTGCATCATCACTTATGTTTTGAAATGTGCATGGACACATGAGCACAAACTCCACTGTGATAAACAGGTAGAAGGTGTCACTTTGTTTCCAGCTAAATGGATTCACTTGTGGATGAGGACAGTAGATCTTAGGCCTTTCCACCCGGAGCCAGCTATGTGTGATAAACTAAATGGTGTGATATGAAAAGCTTAGTTTTTCCGGTTAAAGGAAATCAAAATGACAACAGTATGAGTTCATTTCCCCGTGTTATCCTCTACTCATCGGTAGGCTCGTGTAAACTCTATTTCAGAATAGAGTCGTGTAAACTCAGGAAGTTTTTATCCAGCTTGTTCAATCTATGTTCTGTTTTTCAATCTGAACATTTATAGAAAGTATGAAAATGTACATATACATACGAGTTCATCTGTATGCGAGCACAGACTCATGTGAACTGACTTTGTTTTTCCAGCTTTTCTGTAACATAGGCGTCTAACAGGGGCACAGCCGGAGACAGAGGGCTCATTTGGAGCACAAAACAAAGCCAAATGGAAGCCTCTCCTTCGAGCAAAATGACGTGCTACAACCTAATTGTGACATCCCACAGTCTGAACAAGGCTCCCAAATTCATCACCCTGCCTCTAATGAAACACACTGCAAAGTCACAGAGAGCTGCCAAGGAGGACATCTATGAACTCGGCTTTAGAGACACTGTTTGGAGCGCTTCATGTGTTCTTTGTAGTGCTTTATATTTCAATTCTGCTGCTGTGGAAACATAAATATTGGTGTTAAGCTATGCCCTTAAATCTGCCTGCCTCAGTTGAGAATACATGTATCCATTAGTATCGTAATTTGTATTGACTACATAATTGATAACGCAACTTTGTCTGAAAGCTTTCTTTGCACTAGTGCCATATTTAGCAGTCAGTTTTTCTTTTTTGTTGGTATTATATACACATTGATCAGCCACAGCATTAAAGCCACTTGCCTAATATTGTGTAGGTCCTCTTCAGGCTATCAATATAACTCCATCAGGCCAGGGACACAGGACCTGTGGTGGTGTCTGGCACCAGGATATTAGCAGTGGATTGTTTGAGTGCAGTTGGTTTCAGGGTGGGACCCTTGAGTGGTTGATCAGATTGTGATCTGGGGACTTTGAAGGCTGGTCTGGAACAATGTTTATGCAAGTGGCACTAAGCACATCCATATGAATGCCAGGACCCAAGGTTTCCCAGTAGAACATTGCACTGCAACTAGATAATCAGTATCAGTAACTTCACCTGTCTTATGTTGCGGTAGATCAATGTATATTTAAAATGCTACCTTATTTCAAACATGCCTTGTGCGCTTCTGTATTTCATTCCATCTCATTTGTGAGTGTTGGATTAAGGGTATGACAGCTGCAGTCAAAGGTATAAGCAGAAAAATTGCACCCATTCAATTTCAAAGGCACTTTTCTGGATGCTCATTTCTAGGGCTCTAAGGATTCTATGCACAGACAACCCTCCTTGTTTGGGCTATTTAGTTCATTCAAGCTGGAGATCAGGGTGGTGTCAGTGAAGCCTGTAGAGCAGCTCAACAGTGCCCCTGTGGAAGTCTTGCAGAATAGTCACTAGCTGTGGTGCAAACTCCAATTTGAGTAAAATTAAATAATCTCATGCTCTAAAAACAGTATGACATTAATACATTTGTAAATTAGTAAGCACTTCAAAATGTCCCCTTTTAAAGAGATTTTAGACTCAGTTGTTAAAGCAGAACTAAGCTAACTTAACCGACTCCCTCACTGGCCTCCAAAATGTTCATTGTTCTCTTTGTATTGCTTATCTGTTCTCCATCTGCTGTCCTACCATCCCCACCCCAACCTCTCCTGCTATCCCCACCTTCCTCATCCCCACTCTCACCCCAACCGGTCGAGGCAGATGGCCGCCTTCCCTGAGCCTGGTTCTGTCAGAGGTTTTGTTGGTTTTAGTCATTAAAAGAAGGTCATTTGGATTGTTGGGTTCTCTGTTTAAAATTTGTAAAGTCTTCACCTTACTATGTGAACTGCTATGATGTGATTTAGAGTTATATAAATAAAATAAAATTGAATTCAATTGTACTTTATGGTTAGCTTGTATTTTGCTCGTACTAGCAGCTAAGCTATTCAAAAATTAACACTGCAGCTCTAAAATAAGTCTTAAAAAGAGGAGATTGTAAAAAGAATTCAGAAGTTAAATAATGCAGGTGAGAATTGGTAACTACATTTTCAGAAAAAGTAATACACACCTTACTCGTCTTCCTCACCTGCAATTTTGCACAATAAATATCACTAATATCACTTCATAACTTTGCAAATGTTGCACATCTGGTTACATTCTGCTGCTACTCTGGTACTGTTCTGTTTTGTCTTGTTCTGTTTTATTTATATATATCTATTTATATATAAATGCATGTATGTGTGTATATATGCAGTTTTTGTCTATAATTTTTATACATTTTCCTTGTTTTTATATATATTTATGTCAGTCTGTCATTTGTATATAATGGGAAAGTAAGGTGCATTTTCATTATACATTGTATAATGACAATAAAACTGATTCTGATAGTAGTTACCTTAAATAATCAACAGTGCTAGCAAGCTAACTAGCTGTTGCCAAATGGCAACCATTGGGGCTGAAAAGTTAAGGCAATGCCATGTGTCCAAAACTGCAGTTCCTCAAAGGTCCATTAGAGGCTGGCTCCAAAAGCGTCCCCATAGAACCCCCATGTTAAAATGTCCAACTTTACAGCAGAAATAAACATGTTTACAGCCTGGTACAAAAAACAGTGTTTGTGTCTGTAACTAATTTCCCCAGGGGCTGAATTTTTATACAGCTCACCTGCTTAAATTGTATTAAGGGCTTAAATTTATGCATAATGAAGGGTGTGGCCGCTTTGAATGACTAGTAGGTGCCATCACACAACATTTCATGGCCCAGTGGCATTTGTATGGCCCGCCTCAGCTCCATTCACACTTCACTGGATTATGGTAAGATGGTGATGGCTGGGGTCCTAAATATCTGTTTTATGATCATCAACCATTACAAGGAGGCAAAACTTACAGCATATGTGGTCACCAACCATTTGGTACCATTTGCAAAGGTTAATGTTGCTGTGAGCACGCTGTAAAAGGTGGCTGGGATGAGTCATCAGCCTCTTCCTTGATTTTAATAAAGAAATCATCTAGGGTGGCAAAATATGGATGACAATAGGTGACACCTGCATTCATACCCAGTGGAAATTAGGCTTACATGTGCACTAAACATCGGCAAAGACTTAATGGTCTGCTTGGAAGAGTGTGTTTGAAAGAGTTGTCAGTTATGTTCTCATGGTGAAGTGAAAGTTCCTGCTGCACTCATGTGAGAGTGATATGCTACAATGAGCAGAAGGGTGTGTCCTCCTCAGCAGACTGAAACCCTGTGAGTGTCTCGTTTTCATTTACCTGCCTTTTCAAATGATACATCTCTGAAAAAGTTTTGAGCTTTAGTTTGCTGGCTGTGTTTCCTATTGTGGAGATGGCAGCATATATGAAAACGTGAAAAAAGCAGGAGACACCACAGTGTTACTAATAGATGTATTAATGCCTCTTACAGGGTACACTGGGCCTTTTTTTATTCTCAAAATATGAATTATGAGCTCATTCAACCACTGAATCTATTGTAGAAAACATAACTAAATGCATATGTTACATAATATTTTTGAAGTGTCACCTGCTGCAAGAATTTTGTGTTTTTATGTACATAAATGAAGACATTTCCATCATAAATTGAGGCAGAAAATGCAGGAACTGGTGTATAAAAGTTCATAAGAATGTGCTTGATTTCTTGGGTGAGGACCCCCAGACCCTCCAACTCCTGTTTCATCCCCAATACTTATATAAAAATCAATACAGCATATGTACTGTCTTCACATTAGTTTCACAAGGGCTCCATTTTACTCCTAACTAGAGAAGAGAACAAACTTTCCATCATGTAGGCGTTGCATAATTGAGTCTTGGTGTAATTTAACAGGTTGTCCAGCAGGTGGAGTAAATCCACAAGGTAAATGTAAAGGAGAGTACAGCACACTGATGTTTGGCACCACCAATGTGCGCACATGCCTGAAAACCCAATATCCATCTTAATTTAAGCAAATTTGCTAGCATAAATGTCACATTTTATGTAAAAAATAATAAAAAGCAAAAACAAAACAAAACAGAAAATCTATATCTGCAGCCTCCAAACCATTTAAACCATTAATAATTTAACTGAGGATGGATATGATGTGAAAGGAAAGAATAAATCAATCCATTTTAACTTGTAGGATTGGGAGTGTTGTGCTGCCAGTTCAGCAATTCAGCCAAAGTAAAGAAAAGAAAAGAAAAAGCTTTAAAAAACTATATTTTGTAGCAGTAATATGGGTCAATTAAAAACCCAGCAATTAAACTGAAAAAATAAAACTGATTAAATGTTGAATAACTAGATGGATTATCTTAAGGCAGTAACAATTATAGAGCAAACAGATATAAATGAATGAACCTAGAATAAATATAAAGTGATGCTGTTGCACTCTGACTTGTACTTAAATGATAAGGGTCATCAAAGATGAGAGGTGAAACCTCTGCAAGAACCAAAAACAGAAGTCCGTTTCCCTTTTACAGAAGCTCTCTGGATTTCAAAGACCTGGGTGATTTAGAATGTACACAGACTTAAAGATGATAGAAATAAGGCAGATGCGTGTGTTTTGTGTCTGTCGCTAACAACAGGTTGCTGCTGCCCCCCTCCTCTTGTCAGTGATATGTTCTAGAAGTGTTCGGGCCATGTTGCGACAGTCTCAGCTTTGAGGACATTCATTCCCAGCCTAACCAACCGGAAGCGCGGATTGATTTCTCCATGGCAAGCAAGGGCGGCTAAAAAAAAAAAATCAAAGGAGCGCTTATTAAATGATAATCCATCAAGCCTCGTACGGGATTTCTCAAAAGAAAAAGACAAGCGTTTAAATCTCCATTTAAGAGGCTATCCGCTTAATTTAAGGATTATTCGGTGGGATATGGGATCTACCTTCAGGGTCCCCACCTGCTGGGCACCGTAATGGTGGTGAGTATCCAGATCTTTGGAGAAGCGTCTCTCAGCCTTTTTTTTTTTTTTTTTCGAGTGACAGCTTACCTTCACGTAAAAGTATTCGGACTCTTTTCATAATTCTTAGTCGAAAAACATACTCTGAGCTGGTAGAAGTCTTTTGTTTGAAACGGACGAACATAACATGAGCATTTTTTTTATTATTTTTATGTATCTTCGTGTTTTCTATGCGTGATATTCCTCCGCTAATTGAGCGCGTGATAAGCACATACAGCTATTTTTTATTTCTTTTCTTCAAGATTTTAATTACAGAGAAGTGTAGTCTTCACTTCATTTCATCTAAACAGCTCTTTAAATGCCACTTAATTGCTGTCACGAGCATTAGGTGCTAATTTGCCTCCATTTTCATACCAATAAATTGAACAAAAATAACCACGTCGTGACAAACAAAACAGGTTGCTAATATCAGCGTCCTCTCAGACGTGCTAGGAGGGAATAGTCCTCTCAGCTACAGGGCCTTATGGTGGGCTAATGTGTCCTTTTTATGACATGCAAAATGGGAGAACAGTTAGAGAGGCTTCATACAGGTAAGTCACCGATTCAGGTAGCAGAAAAAAAGAGAAACAACTAACAAAGCTAGCCTATTTTTGGTAGCCCAGATGCTCTCTGTGTAGGACATTGATTACAAGCAGCAGACACACATCTGGACACGCCCAGACTCATTCACAGCCATTTACATCAGAGCTCACATATTCCCTCTGTTTTTCTCTCCCTCCGACATATTAGTAGGTTTATTGTTTAATTGGAGAATGTCATGGGGGTTACGGAAGTGAAGGAGATGTCATAAAATCTAATAAAAACCTGCTTGGAGCCATTTCAAACCGCAGCTCAAGGACCTCCAGGTGGCCCCCGGACCTAAGTTTAGCAACCACCGGTTTCCAGTGGGGGGGTGTTGATGGGTGGCTGCCGCTGAAAAGCCTCAACCTCAGGCGGTCGCTCACCGGTGTGTGTCTGTACACAGCCGTGCCTTTTTTTGTGTTGTTGTTGTGTGTTTTTGCTGCTGGTATCTGGAGGGGGTGAAGACATGATGGCCGCGGCTAATTCAACACACTCCCGTTCGTGGCTAATGTGATGTTCAGGGTGCTTTTCGGAGGTAACATCATCGTCAACATGGCGACAGCTGCTGTGGCCCCGTCGGCTCGTTCTGAAACCGCGACAGTTAAGGTATCGTCTGGCACCAGCCTGTCTTTTAATTCTCTAATTTCAAGTTACTTCCAGCCACATTACTTTAAAATCAGCCTCTCTGTGTAGCCACTAGCTGTTAAAATCAATACTTTAGCAGGTGTAGGGGCTAAAAACGACCTCAAAGTGCTCTCAGGTCACCAGAAACCTGTTGTGGGAATATTACAGACATTCAGGGGTGGAGAATTCTCGTCCTTGAAAGTAAAAATCCAGCATGTTTTAGATGTTTCCCCTCTTCCAACACACCTGATTCAAATGATCATCTCATCATCAAGCTATGCAGAAGCCTGATAACGATCCTGATCATTTGAATCAGGTGTGTTGGAAGAGGGAAGCATCTAAAGCAAGGACCAGAATTCTCCACCCCTGGGAATATTCCAGACATTAGTGTGATTAGGTTTTCATGTTTTCTCTCCCTGCTTTCTCAGGCTCCTCTTGTTTAAGCACCATGGACAGCGGCGCCCTCTTGACACAGTGTCAGCTGGAGCAAAATTGAGCAGCTCAGGTAGATTGATCAGGCAGATGCTTTTCAAATGTCTGACAGGGAAAGTTGTTTGTTTTCAGCTGATGTCCATCTTTAGCAGCATGGACAGTGAACCATCTGTCAGCGGAAAAAGGGAGCAAGCGTTTCGTTCAAGGGCACTTACAGGAGGCTTGGCTGTTGTGGAGGTGTTGTGTGAATTATAGGCACTTCAAAGGTCAGGCTCACGTATGCACTCTCTGAGCAATGGTGGGTCTTAAACAGACTGATGTATTCTTATTGTGGACTGTTGTTTTATGAACAACTTGAAAGCATCACAGTTTTATTGTATGTGCCTTTTACTTAGGGCTCCACGATATATCATTTTAGCAGCACTTCCTGCGAGTGAAGTAAGAAAAATGAACTCCAACACATCATGTTACAACTTTTTGTGCCGCTTGATAAAAAAGGAAACACACAGATTTCATTTTATATGACTGATATACAATAGAAATCTGTCGTTCCGTTGAATCTGAGCTAGAAATACTATGATATCACAGGGGCAGTGTGAACTGGATTGCTTTATACTCCCAGTGCCAGGACACATACAAGTCCAAGAACGTCTGCTGTCCCTACATGTTCTCAGTCTGTCATGTTATATGTGACTCCAGGGCTGACCACGCTGATAGTTGAGCTCAGAGGTGGGTGTGAATGTTGGGCCTATGGGTCGATCAAGCCTAACAACCCCTACCACCCAGCAGCTCATGCTAGACAAGCTGTCAGGCCATACATCATAACACTACGTCCTGGGGCAGTGTTTGGGACACGAGCAGATGGGTTTCATGAAACATCTCTATGGTAGAAGCTACGATCAATTCACTGTTCATGCCTGTTTGGATCTTATCAGTCATTGCAGGTACTTTGTCACAACCCTATCATGTGACTGTACAATTTAGAAACCAGTTCTCTGCTTCATGGTACGTGTGTGTCCCAGAATGCTCATGTGATATGTGTTTTCAGGAGTATGGATGGAGATTACTTCTGCAGTGATTCTAAGAAACTGGTGCAGACCGCTGACTAAAGGTAGACAAACCCTCCGTGACAGTACCAGTATGTTTCCTGTTGTCCTGTCACCTCTCAGCTCCCAGCTAACCCAAAATGTGAAAACAGGTGGGGTGCGAGTAGAGCTGATACGAGCCTTACAATATCTCTTGGCCATGGGCGGTCCTATGACAACACCTGTCACTCAAAGTGGCCACGCCCATAACAATGCATGACTTTAAGCCTGGATACAATTGAAACGGATAAGCTATTTAAGAGTTCACCCTCCATGCCATTGTCATGAATGAGGAAATAAGCTGCAAAGACCAAAAGCATTTTTTTTGCACCAGCCTGCAAACATATTAATTTCTGCTGTAAAGCTGGACGTCCTAACATGGGGGGCAGTGGTGGCTCCCCTGACTACTGATCAGAAGGTCAGGGGATCGAACCCCACTGCGGCCACTGTTGGGCCCTTGAGCAAGGCCCTTAACCCCTGACTGCTCCCCGGGTGCTGCACTGTGGCAGCCCACTGCTCCTGCTATACCAGGGGTCCCCAATCCTGGTCCTCGAGGGTCACTATCCAGCATGTTTTAGATGTCTCCCTCTTCCAACACACCTGATTCAAATGATCAGGATCGTTATCAGCTCTGCAGAAGCCTGATAACAATCAGGATCATTTGAATCAGGTGTGTTGGAAGAGGGACACATCTAAAACATGCTGGATAGTGGCCCTCGAGGACCAGGATTGGGGACCCCTGTGCTATGCTATGTAGGATGGGTAAAATGCAGAAATTGAATTTCCCCAAAGGGATTAATAAAGGTTAAATTATTATTATTATTATTATTATTATTATTAGACCTTTCCAGGGTGTCTCCTGCCTTCGCCCAAGTCGGCTGGGATAGGCTCCAGCCCCCCTGTGACCCTCCAGAGGATTAAGTGGTGTATAGATAATGGATGGATGGATTATTACTATCATAACATGGGGGTCTGTGGGGGTTTACTCACATTTGGAACCAACCAAAAATGGCCATTTAAAGAGCTGCACTTTTGCGTTGGCCTCATTTTACAGCCCCAGAGATTGTTGCTTGTTCTGTGGAAGGAGATCGTTGTAGTGTGAAAAAGACGTTTTAAAATGATTATGTATCAGTGTACGTAGTGTGAGGCAAGTGTTGCCTAAAGAATTTCCATGGCTTGGTTATGAGGCTCCAGTTGAATTGCCTTTTCCTGAATTTTCCACCATATTGCATGGTTTTCATTAGCACACATTTTTTTCTAGCTTCCATGTAACAATAGATGCTCACACTTTCCATTGTTACTTAAAACAAGAAAAAACAAATGCTAAAATCTAACTTTGTGGGTTTCTAGCGTGTTTCAGAGGTGCTGAGATGTCGGCATTATTACCTTTTGAAAGAACTAGGCTGCCTGTTTCCCCCTATTTACAGTTTTTTGTGCTAAGCTAAGCTAACCAGCTGATCACAAAAGCTTCAAATGTATACATGAGAGTGGCATCAATCTTCAGATATCAATTATTTAACTATGGGCAAGAAAGCAAATAAGTCTCTTTTATATTTACGTAGATTATGGCTGAGTGCTAGCTAGGTGGATAGCACAACTTGAGGCCAAGCTGAATGTCAAACTAGTTTAAATGTGACTCTTGTTCTACCCCTGGCTTTACGAATGAAAAGCAGAATAAATGGCAGTGGGATGAGGCAGCCTCTGCTCCCCCAGTTCCATTTGGAAAAGAAAGAAATACTGATGACATCACTATTGAGATCCTGCCAGAGTGGAGGTTCCTGTTTTCTGGGCCAGTACAGCGTTCCACAAGGACTAGGACCCACCTGTGAGACTGTAGAGACTGGGAGGCACCAAGGACCTACTGGTAATGGCTCACCAGGGTTTTTTGGGGGGAAGATTTTGTTTGTGTGCCTTTCCACTATTTCCTGTGGGAACAAGCTGGGCCCCTGGGTGTGAAGGGTGGTACAGTATGTGTTTGACATGGGAATCTGATGTTGCTGCTGATTGAGGCAAGAAGAAAAAAAAGAGGCTAATTGTTGTCTGTTTCTGCTGAAAGCTGTTGTGAAACCAGTTCATGTTTTCCTAATTTGAGGTTATCCACCAATTAATTAGCGGTAAAAAAAAAAAAAAAACCCACAGAAGCCACTTTCTCCATTAGCCAAAATGCAGCAATAAGTAGATTAGCATGCAGCAGTAAGTGGGAATAATGAGTAGGGTTATGTTCTCGTCACTGTTAAAGATTTTTGGCCTTTCATTCCTTTATTGGATAGGACAGTGGATAGAGTCAGAAACAGGAGAGGGTGGGGAAGGACATGCGGTAAATGGCCGAGGTCAGAATTGAACCTGGGACAGCCGCTACGTCTCCACACTTTGGTCACGCGACATACCCATTAGCTGTCTTTTGCATGTCTTTTTCTCATGTGATCTATCTCAGTTGTTGTTGGCTGTTTCGGTGTCTCTGTGAATCAGCTGAAGGCATATCACCAAAGTCTTTTACTGCCTCTCTAAAGCCTCCACCCTACCTGTGACTTCTCACTGCTTTGATTAAAACATTCTACCCAGTTTACAGTGACGCACCACAAAAAAAAGTGCCTTCTAGCAGACCGTTTCCTCTCTCCAAACTACCTCACATCAAATGAACACATTCAATTAGTGATTTTTCATGTCGTGATTGGTGATATCAATGCTAGTTATCAGTCGTTGATTGTAAAACTGCAAATGTGGAACTATTTTATTAAACAGAAAGGCGCACTCAAAACCATTTGCATCTTAATGTGTTCTTTTCATGTGGCTTCCTCTCCCAGAGTTTCAAATGCATCTATGTCCCTATAAACCTCTTTAATACCAGTATATTATTGGCACAAGTCACCACCCATTATACAACGTAGTTATGGTCGAAGTGTGAAGGTCAGTTCGACAAGTCCATTACATTAAGAGCATATTATGTAAAAGTGATGACAAGCATTCTTGGAGGTTTGGACCTGCGACATATCCACTTCCAGCACAGTTCAAGTCAGATCAACCTGGAGGCTGTGCAACAAAAAGAATGAATACCCACAAAGATATAAAGTTCGCTTGATCTCTTAAGAATGATCTCATCTAACGGTTTCATTATTCTTTAATGCACATGATGTGGATCTTTCTGGCTGGACATGACGTAAACAGGACAAAAGAGCGTGAGACACTGTGTTAGATGTGTTACGTACAGCTGGATAGCTCAGTGACTAACACCCCAGACCTTGGCATGGGAGATCGGTGGTTCAAATCCCAGTCAGGGTGCAGGTATCCAGTGAGGATCCTTAGGCAAGGTCCTAAATGCTGCCCCACCTACCTACCTATGTACGTTGCTTTGGATTAAAAGTGTCTGCTAAATGAAATTGTAGAAGTACTTTAATCAATGTCAAAGCCTTTCTTTGCCACAGTATCAACAGGACAGTTCTTAGAGCCAACTTTCAGTCACCCCTGGGAATTTGCGCAAGTGGTGTTGTTGTGCTTCTGCTTTTTTTGCCAAACAAAAGCCACGTCCCTTTTAAATTTAATGACTTCCATGACCAAAATCTCTCTTCCTTATCCAGCATTTGTACATCTGTCTTAGAGAAGTGGTTTCCTCCTTGGTCTGCCTCCACAGAGACCAGCCTTGTTCAGTGTTTAGTACCAGGATTGCTCAGATTCAGCAGGATGGTCTTGATGAGGATCCTTGAGTGCTTCATCGTGTTTCACGCTACAATTCTTGCCAGTGCAGGTTCCACTTTTGGGTTCCCACTGGCCCTTTGAGATTTTTCACAGTGTGGAACTCCTTGTAGTCTTTGGTTATGCTTTAACTGTGGTCACTAGCACCTGGAAATACTTGGATATGACTTTATAGCCTTTCCCAATGCACAAACAGCTGACTAGTAACTGACCAGAGAACTACTGTATTACAACGCTCTGGAACATGATAGAAGTTACCAGGACCACTTGGAATAATGTAAAAACTGCATTTTTTTCAAAAGTTATAACAATTTCTAGGGGTGTGAATCATTTTGGATATTGAAAATGTCAAAACAACAAGATTCAAATAGTTCTTTATCGTTAGCATCTCTACCCCCAGGACTTCCTATTGTTTCCCTGCACTCTCTCTCCTTTTCTTTTCTGTTTTTGAAACATTCTCACGCCAACTCACTTTCCATCGCCTTTGTATGCCGTCACGGCCCATTTACAAATGACCACGCGTTCTGTCTGAACACACAGGGAGCATCTGGATGGTGTCTGTTGCCCACTAAAAACTAATCTGTTTCTCAGGTTGCTACTGCTATTTCCTAGTGCATCTAGAAAGAAGTGACATTCTGTATGTCTTTGTTTTTTTTAGTAAAATTAAAAGCTAATATTATTGTATATAGACTGCTGTGACTGAAATGTAATGTAATAGATGAGAGGCAGCAAACTGGGGTTATGTATTCCATGTCTGGCAGCTTTAGAGAAGGGAGACGCCTTCCTTAATCTCATGTATTCAAGCAGGGTTTCCACCCTACAGTATAGCATGATCCAAGTAGCCGAATTGGCCCCCATTGGTGCCGACTATTTTCATGCCTTGACTCATCTAAACCTCATTCCCTCCCTGCTGCAGCCTCCTGCCTCAGCTGAGCCCCTCGCTGCTCTCTGAAGGAGCAGGATGACAAGATGGCACAGCTGCTTGTACCGCCCGGACCTGACAGCTTCCGCCCCTTCGTCCCCGAGTCGCTGGCCGCCATCGAGAGGCGCATTGCCGAGGAGGAGGCTCGGAGACCGCGGGCGGAGCGCCGCAGTGATAGTGACGATGAAAATGGGCCAAAGCCTAACAGCGACCTGGAGGCGGGGAAATCGCTCCCCTTTATCTATGGGGACACCCCTCCCCAGATGGTGTCCACCCCTCTGGAGGACATGGACCCCTACTACAGCAATCAGAAGGTCTGTTTCAGAGTTGTTAGTCTTTCAAGTCCAGCTTACTAAAGAGAACCATGAAACTGAATTTGGATAGATAAATAAAAGACAGATTCCTGACTGTGCTGACCTCTAAGCAGCATCATGTATACTGATGTAGCTTTCAATTATGGAATGACTCATGTCATTACATTTTGATGCATTACAGCTCTGCACTTTGTGATTCAAGCTTTGTAGCCCATAAAAGGTTAAAGTCAACTGGCCGATGCTCTCAATGAACTATTTAAGGGAACACAGGGGCAGAGTAGCAATTTCCTCCCACACAGACAAACTTCTGCTAAAGAAAGAAATAATAACTGAGCACATAAGTTTCAGTCCTTTCAGCTTTTCAGCTGAGGCACCTGGGGCACTCAGAACTGTGAGTCAGATTACCATTAGTCATGCAGACCACGTAACTGGATTCTAAAATATGATGCATTGCGAAAGCAGTCTTCCTCTTGTAAAGGAATTTTACTGTGTAGTTTACTCCTTGAAGTTTTATTCTCTTAAAAACTAAAGTCAGATCTAGCAGACTAGTGAGCCAGCCTGCTTTTAATACAAATGTTTTGAAGGCAAATCAGATTCATTTGTTTATATTTGTAGTGCAGTGACCCTGCGTATTTACTCAAATCCATTTCTACAACATTTTTGAATTAGTTACCTACTTATTTACTAATGATCCTATAAATATACTGTGACAAAAGGCATTTTTCTCAGTATATTTATATGTTAGAAATAGTGAGTCCTTTTCAACAACAGCCCCATTTCAACAATAACGTGCTCCGCCACATCAGAACCCAACAGCGGTGCTAAATACTGATCTGAGCTGTGCCAGTTGGACTGTTGTGGACTCGTCCAGTTTAGCAACCACTGACCTTGTGCTTCTGTTACAACTGATATTTGCTAAAGCAGACATGATGAGCAGACCATATTCTGACACATGCAGGTTTATGAAATGCCATGTATGTATCATGAGACATTGTTTATGTCTCATGATACATCTCATACAAGATAAGGTGTTGTATAATACACATTTTAACCAGGTTTGTTCTGTGTTTCTTTCAGACCTTCATAGTATTGAATCGCGGGAAGGCAATCTTCCGTTTCAACGCCACTCCTGCCTTGTACATCCTAACCCCTTTCAACCCTCTAAGGAGGGTAGCTATTAGAGTTTTAGTGCACTCATATCCTTTCAGAGTTTACTGCGGATGCAGCTTGCTTTGGATTAAAGGCTTTATTAGACAAAGGAGGAAATTAATTGTGCTGCTGATAAAGACTAATTGTAATGACTAGATCAGACTTCCTATGTAGACATGTTAGGCTTTACAGCAGCTGAGCAGTTGAACAGAGACGTATAGACTGTTTACTGTGCCAGTGATAGATGGGAAATGTTGCTTTGTGATTGTTTAACTGTGAGGGTTGGTTGGAGTGTTTCCTGGCAGAATGTTCCATCGTAGACAAAAGATTTATGCTCAAAAGCACAGATGTTCTGTTGAGTTCCTTAATGTGTGATTGTACGATGTTCAGCATGTTGATCATGTTCACCATCCTGACCAACTGTGCTTTCATGACCCTCAGTAATCCGCCAGACTGGGCCAAGAATGTAGAGTAAGTCTCTATTTTTTGTCTGTCCTAACTCAGTCAAAACTCCAACACACAGACATTTATATCCTAATATCAGCATGACTTTGATTTTTAAAGGGTAGCAATATCTCTGAAACCAACTGTGTTTAGAAAGTACATCTAGGAATCGGCTTAGAAATCATAGAAAAAAGACACTCCTTAGAACAAGGTAATGTCTACTATTAATGTTTTGATGTATTTTTATGATCAAAATGATTCTGTTTTTATTCAATCCACAGTCACAGTAATCCCATTATGTAAATGTAAAGAAACACAGTTAAAAGCAGTGTCACTGGTGAGCCATGAGCTAGCTCACTCACTGTGTCTGAAATCACTTCCTCTTCTCCTCACCCACTGATTAATTTTCTCATCTGTACAAAAGAATAAATAGGGAATCATTTCAGACATTTGCGTCATGTGGGAGGGAAGGTAATAACAGGGGAGATCGCCTTATGACTTGTGAGTGGTCACGTTATCAAGACACCAATCAAGATGGCTGCAGCCGGTCTTCTGGTGGTGCAGCTTCTAATTCATCACTGAAGATTCCAGCTGTCTGAATCGATAAACACTAAACAGAAGAGACACAAATGTTAGCTACTGCTTTCTCAATGAACTGACGACCCTGCAGGCACATCGATGGCTTCTGGAATCAGAACAAAGTGTAATAATGTTGGTTAAAAATAGCTTCTGTGCTTGTTCATTATCTGACTACATTAAATATCAGTCGTTAATGACCTTTCACAACTGATTTGAGCTGACGTAAGAGATTCATGCTTACCTGCTTTTCCCAGCACTTCCATAGTGCATTTATCAGATCTTCCAGAACAAGGTAACCTTTCCAGTCACACTATTTATCGTCAGGAAACCAGTAATTACGCTAGCTGAGTGACAAAACAAGTGTGGAATAGCTTTATTTGTTTTTCACTACCTATATGTATTTTGATATTAGTTAGGCTTGGAATGGGTTATCTCCTCTGCACACCAAGTCTCTTCTATATTTATTCATAAACAGATATTCTCTTTGGGATGAAAACACCCCGGACAGACAGGGGCGTAATTATACATACATCACATGTACCAGCAAGGTTATTGTAAAGCAACATCAGGACCTAAATAAAACTTTATTTAGCAGGTTGGTGGAATTTACTGAACATAGAAATCCAGCTTAGACAGGAAGTAACTGTGCCTAAAGCCATTAAATAGAGGGATTAAAAACTGAGCTAAAAAGTGAGATGCTCACAGATTATGTGCCAAATAAATAAAAAGTCATCTATATCCTATAATAATATGGAAACATTGTGAATTGATGCCAGAAACTACAATACTATCTCAGATTTAGTTACTTGTAGGAACTGAGGCACTCAGAGAAGGTCCGCCCAGTCATGTGACCTCTCCCTATATATAGGAGGATACATATGGGCGGCCATCTTATACCAGCCCTGATGAAGGCCCAGAGGCCGCAACGCGTCGGCTATAGTTTTTAACTTGTTTGGCCATGCTGAAATAAAGACTTCAGCCCTTCTCTGAGTGCCTCAGTTCCTACAAGTATTTGGATCCCTACACTGATGAGCACCAGAAGTAAGGAAAGAAGACCAGCGATACCCATGCAGCACTCCAGGCTTGTGTTTTTTTGATTTAACTATCTTCAGATTTCATTTAGCCTTCTCTTGAGCCCTCACCCCCCTATAAACCCAGCTACTAAACCACAGCTCCACCGACTATCAAAGCAGATTAGTACACATTTACGAGATAATCTAATAATCTTGAATCCCATCACAAAAATCAAAACGACTAAAGAGACGTGAGGATGCAGTGATACAGGTAAGGTAGAGATTCAACACAACACTGCATCCAGAGGCTCTGTCATCTTTTGCCTGAATCATTATTTCATCTCGCTTTCCATTTCCTCTCTTCTCCACCGTGTTTACCAGGTACACATTCACAGGGATCTATACCTTCGAGTCCCTTATAAAGATCCTGGCCAGGGGCTTCTGTGTGGGCAAGTTCACTTTCCTGCGAGACCCGTGGAACTGGCTGGATTTCAGTGTTATCCTCATGGCGTAAGTATTCTGACAAGCACGGTTAGGATCAGCTTAACGTGATCTGGCGTAGATTAAGAGGCCAAATGTTTTTAATGCTAATCAGCACAGCAGCCTATTAAGTCCTGCTGAATGTGAGAAGAAGTAACAGGGAGAACAGAGTGGGGCATGATATTCTGCTGCCTATTGGTGTACATTTTGAAAGCATGGCCAGAAATTTCAACTCCTCTCTCTTGATAATGGACGTGAGCCCCCAAAGCATGGAGTATCTCGGCCCATATTTGTCTCACGCCTCAATGACTCCAGCTACAAAATGAAGCCTTCAGCATTGTGGCGCATGTTCTTTGTGATCATAGTATTTGTTGACGTGAAGGATTACACACTGCTCACATAATATAATAAGGCTCTAATCTTGTTCGGCCTCAGAGATTCCTGTAAGGCTTGTCTGAGAGGTGCTTTAATTTCTCCCATATTTCTGTCTGAGCACGTGTAATGGGTTTACCTGTGCCATGCTGTGTAGTAACTGTGCATTTAATCCTGCAGGTATATAACAGAGTTTGTAAACCTAGGCAATGTTTCAGCTCTGCGCACGTTCAGAGTATTGCGAGCTCTGAAAACAATCTCAGTGATCCCAGGTAAGGCTGCCCGCGCCTGCTGCCAGCACTCCTGCCATTTGTCCTCTGTGCGTGACCGTTTGCCGTTCCCTCCTCTCCCCCTCCCTCCCCTTCCCACGACCCTCCTCTTGTCTTGTCACGCCATGTGTGTGGGTGCCTGATTTGTGCGTGCGTGCGTGTATGTGTCCCACACCTTT
>OMNN01091178.1:0-11939 GCA_900302755.1 Chromis chromis | reverse complement strand
GTAACAATACCGAGCTTAATCTCCGTGTCAAAGCCGTTTTTCCCCTTCACCGAACACACGCGCGCGCACACACACACACACACACACACACACACACACACACACACACACACACACACACACACACACACACACACACACACACACACACACACACACACACACACACACACACACGCACCACACACACACACAGACACCTTCTTGATGTGCCACTCTCTCTTGGCGGGGATGACGTTGTGTCCTCGGTGCTCTGCTGTCTCTACACAGTTGCTGCACACACAGATGTTGTCAGTGCGACAGAAGAACTCCAGTCCCTTCAGGTGGATAGGACACAGTGGTAGACTGGGGGAAGAGTTACTAGGATCGCTCAGAGTGTACCTGTCTCAACAATGAAATAAAGTCATGACACATTGTTGAAGTTACTAGCAGTTCTGCTGCTCTCACAAATTATTCAAAAACATCAGCGCTTGAGCCATGTACATTCCATACATGAAGGTTTGTAGGTGTGCTCTCCTATTCACTCTGTGTGCATCTCTGTTTTGGTCTCCACCCACCCCTGACAAAAATATCTGAGTCTTTAGCTGCTACATGCTCCACACTGTTCACCTGGTAGTCTCTGATTGTGTCTGTCTGCAGTAAAATCAAAACAATAAGCTGGAAGAGGCAAAAAACCTAAAAGTTTTAGTTTTAATGATTGAACTTGTTTGTCACTATGAGTGATCACATGTATTCATTTGACCCACTGGTCATGTAAAAATACTGATAAGAGATGTTATAAATGTTATTTTCACTCATTTCAGTTCAATCCAATTTTAGTGATATAGCGCTAGTTCATCACCTAAGGCAGGGGTGGGCACTCCCCCTGCCTTAGGTGATGCTCATCATCAAGCTCTGCAGAAGCCTGATAACGATCCTGATCATTTGAATCAGATGTGTTGGAAGATGGAGACATCTAAAACATGCAGGATAGTGGCCCTCGAGGACCAGGAGTGCCCACCCCTGTCCTAAGGTCAAGACTTTACAACATATTCTACAGCAAAACCCATTCATATATCAGTTTATTTTTTATTTACTTTACGTTATTGTTTACTGTAGGCATAGGCAAGTTAGTTAATAATTGGAAAGGAAAAGTTACTAATTGCTACTTAATAACATGTTGCTAAAAATAGCACTACTCTGCTAACCTGCTATGAATCAGAGCTGCAGTGATTCATTTCTGTCATCGTAGCAAAAGTGCCAGAATCTGCTGGTTCCTGCTCCTCAAACATATGAATGTGTGGCTCTTCTTTGTTAGACACGACAACAAAAAGAAATCTCTCTGGGTTTTAGACAAAACTATACATTTGAAGATGTCAGCGTTGCAATTTGGGGAGTTGGGGTGGTCAATACCCTTTCTTAGTCTTGACAAAGTACCTTGAAGATACATGCTTATGAATAATGTAAATGACTAATGATTACTTGCAACTATATAAGACTTTCTAATTGATCGCCCACAGACTGTCCATCTCTCCTCCACCATCACACTCAACACCGGCTCCCCCCAAGGCTGTGTGCTGAGCCCGAGTTTGTCCATGTAACAAACTCCATCATAAGATTTGCAGACGACACTACAGTAGTCGGGTTGATATCAGGTGCAGATGAGTCCACATACAGGCAGGAGATAGAGGAGCTGGTGAAGTGGTGCTCAACAAACAATCTCACGCTCAACACAAGAAAAACTAAAGAACTGATCATTGACATCAGGAAGTGCAGCTCAGACCCCCCACCTCTTTTCCTGGAAGGTGAATGTGTGGAGAAGGTTCAAAACTTCTAATTCCTGGGTACCCACATTTCAGACACCTTCACCTGGTCCGTTAACACATCCTCTGCTGTTAAGAAAGCCCAACAGCGCCTCCACTTCCTGAGACTGCTTAAAACAAATGGACTAAACAAACAGGTACTGGTGACCTTTTATCGCTCCTCCATAGAAAGTGTCTTGGTGTATGGTATAACTGTGTGGTACGCTGCCTGCTCTGCAGCAGACAAGAAGGCTCTGCAGAGGGTAATAAACACGGCACAAAGAATCATCGGCTGCTCCCTACCATCTCTTGAACAGATCGCCACCACACGCTACCTCAGCAGAGCCTCAGCTATTATCACTGACTGTACCATCCAAGCCACCATCTGTTCAACCTCTTGCCCTCTGGAAGGTGATACAGATCACTCAAAACCCAGACTAACAGACAAAAACAAAGCTTCTTCCCCACAGCAATACGCACCCTGAACAGACTATAAAGTCCACCTCCAAGTGCAATCTTTTTTAAATGTATAAATCTATTTCATACTTTTAATTTTTTATACTTTGTTTATTAGTGTGCGGGTATGGGTGTGTGCAATTGTGTTTTTGTGTATAAGGCTATGAGTCATTGTAATGTATGTATCTCTCTTTTAAGCACCTTTACTAGAGGAGTATACACGATTACGTTGTATATTCTATACAACGACAATAAAGGCAATCTTGGATCTCTACTCTAAACAGACAGTATTGTTTGTTAAAAAATGATGGGGTCAAAAACAAACAAACAAAAAAGAGTCAAAAGCAGAAGTATTATTCTGAGGTAAAACATTGTTATACACATTCATGGTCTTAAGAGGATTAACCATTTTAAATAAATGACCCCTTGACCTTTACTTTAGCTGCAGTGCTACATTTTACTCCATTGTAAGGTACAAATATAGGAAACATCATCCAGTTTGTCTGCAATTTCACACTTCTAGGAACCATGGGCTTTAGATTTTAAGTTTTGCTCCCATGTTCTACGTTTTTTCTTTAACTCTGCATTTTGGCTTGCTGTTATTTGTCACACCCAACATTTGAACCATAAATTCACAAAGGTTTCAGTGTCCGTAAAAAGTATGGTGAATTTGTAGTATTAATATACCATTAGTGTTGTATGGTTGTGTAGTGGTAAAGAAGTGACTGAATCAAACCCAATGGTATGTATCTACGAAGTGTAGACCTGTACCTGTGGGGAGGTGAGTAGGGTGGAGGTGGGTCAAGATGTTCATTGTTCTTAGCCTGGACAGCCAGGTAAGCACTGGTCTGGTGGTGGCCTTGGGGGTGAAGATCACTAGGATGGGGGAGGGTGGTGTGAGGCATCCTGAAGACTTGCAACTGCTGAAAACGTGTCATCATCTCAGCAAAAACTGTCTCTGGCATCTCTCCAGTTCTGGGGGGTGGAGATAGGGCAGGCTGATGATGATGTGAACTGGGGTGCTCCACTCCTCCAGCTCCTACATCTGTTGGCACACTAGTGTTGGCCATCTGCTGGAACCGCTCAGTGATTTCCTTCAGGGTGCGGTTGATATGAAGCTCTGGGCGCTTGCGGAAGGACTCCTTGCAAAGGGGACATTGGTAATTCTTTGAAGCCACTCCTCCATCCCAGTATGAGGAGATACAAGACTGGCAGAAACTGTGGCCACATGGTGTAGAGACCGGATTGTTGAATACTTCCAGACAGATGGAGCAGGTGAACTGGTCTTCAGACAGAAAGCCAGCAGGTAATTCCATAGCCATTCGCTGGTAAACTGTACAAGAGATAGGGTTGCCAGTAAGAAAATGATAAAATAATTAATGTAACTACCTCACTTCTCCTCTCACATCATCACAACAACTACGTCAATATCAATTGGCAGAACTGGGCTTAACAACTTTTATTAGAATGAACTGCACACTACTGTATGCTCAGGCCAGATGCATGGATTCATGGAAACAGTGAAGATTCTGCTTCTTATTCAGTTCAATTCAATTTTATTAATATAGTGCAAATTCACAACATATGTCATCTCACAGTGATTAACATTGTAAGGTACAGACCTTAGGAATTATAAATGATCCAAAGTTGCTTTTGGATTCCCTATGAGTAAGCAGTCAGCGATGGTGGGAAGGAACCGAAAAAACCCTAGGATAGGGAGGGGGGGAAAAACCTCAGACAGAACCAGGCTCAGGGAAGGTGGCCATCTGCCTTGACCGGTTGGGGTGGGAGTGGGGATGAGGGGAGAGGGGATAGCAGGAGAGGTTGGGGTGGGGATATCTGTCTGGCCTAACCTTTTTTATGCCTGTCTGTTGATTACATGCCTCATTATGAATGTTTCATGTTCTCAGGTGTCTTCTAAACAAGACATCTGAATTTAGATCAGAATACCTTATTAAATAAAGTTTATGAAATACCTAATAGCTTTTTTACTAACTGGCTGTTTACTGTACCCCATCAAAAATGGCAGAGTTGCACAATGTGGTCTCAAAACAATGTAAGCTGACATGAAGTGTCTCGACAACCTTCAAACTGGACTGGCAGGTTTAGACATATTTCATCCTCTTCATCTGTACCATTTAGCAACACAGCTTTGCAGTAGCGTTGTATATCACCATTAGAGGAGGGTGAGCATATGAAAAAAGTCACTTTACTCAAATCACATTTTCTCAAGTATCTGTTATTTCACTAAAACCTATGCTAGGTTTTCATCTCTAAGATTTTTACCTCCATTGCAATACAACTGAGACAAATAAAATTTACCAGCTATGGATTGGTGACAGTGAAATGATTTAAATAGTAATAATATCATTATATAGGCTCAGATGGGCAAAATATAAACTGAAATGTCCCTAAAATACAGCTTTACAACAATGAAGGTGAGACTAATGAGACCCACCAATAATAAATGTACACCAGGTTTTGTCAAAACATTAGCAAGAGCTCAAGTTTAGTTTGTTGCTTCCAGCCAATAGTAGGAGCTTTTCTTCTAAATGTAATAAATAGCTGCCACATCGGACGACAGCAGGATCCATATGAGCATCTTCAGAGTAAGAGTTGTGCGCAACAGCAGTGCTAACCTCATTAATTGCTTATGATTGCAAATGATCCCCAACATGGTTACAGGATCGGTTAAACTCTAACAATAAAACAACAACACTGGATACTCTTCTTCACCTTATCATCATTACATAGCAGCTGTCCACTGGTTGAGTCCTTAGCTCCATCACAGCTGTCTACATTTTATTTTATTTTATGTTGGTTATACTTACCGACAGAATTTCTATTTCTTAGGAAATCAAGGTAAATAATTAGGTAGTTAGTTATTTTGACAGTTTGCTTAACATCACTTTAAATTTAGTCTTTTTATTATTTTTTATATTTTTAATTTTATGAAACATCACTTGATCTGCTGTCCATTCTTGCGTCTCTGTCAAATCTTATGTGCATACTGTAGTTTTCTCCATCACAGTGGTGGCTGTGTCAATAAATGTCAAAACGACTTATGTCTGAATGACAGAATGCCATCACTGGATGAAGCCAGCACTGTTACATATCCATGTTTGAAAAGGTCTAGAGGTACCATCAGCATGCCGGTACAGTGTGAATGTGTCTGATGCTTCGCACACGTAAACACAACTCACAAACACACAAACTGAAACAATACCAGTAGGTAGTTTCGCAAGATCAGGAAATTCAGGCTTGGTTGGAACATTTAGACTCGGTCTGTTGACCATGATGTTATCATCGTTCATGCTAAATATAGCAACAAACTCAAAACCTGCAAGTCATTTCCTCGTCTTATTGTCCTGTACAGTATGGAAATATTAGGTACCAGGTTACAACCTTAAAAGATAAGTCTGGTAATATTATGTTCTTACCTTCAAATAAGTGTTATGTACATGTCAAAACCTGATGTATGTTATTTTTCCTTCCCTCCGTTGTTGTCCCAAAGCTATTAAAATCAAAATGTTTGCCTTGTACTGCTGCAACACCTGAATTTCCCCTCTGGGCATCAATAAAGGATCTTATCTTAAAAACAAAGTGGTTAGCATTGGGTGACGTAGCGTGCTGGCACCGTTGCTACGTGCTGTGTGAAAGGCTCTTAACCCAGTCGTCTACCCATCACCATTCGGCCCTTGACAAGTGGTTCAGATCCTCATGCTGCCCAGTTTTCCTGTTTTCCAACAAATGAACTTCAGTAGCTTCCTGTACTGTACCATTGTTATGAAATAATGCTATTAACTACAACTGTCGGTGATTTTAATGTTGGGGCCAGGCAGTGTATGATTCCCATGTTTTTCAAACTTGTAATTGTCACTTGTCAATTTCATTGACCCCTCTTGTCTTATGGATGGGGGCCAGTAAAATGCCCCCACAGCATAACAGACCCTTGGCTCCCCCTTACTGTAGAGGTCAAGGGTTCAGGTTTTTCTTTTAGTTAGTTTTTGTCTGTATGTTTTTCTTACACACACACCTGTATTTGTACTGCTACAATGCATTGCTTTATATGTACTCGAAAATAATCTCTGTAGTGTTTTATAGCTGCTTTTTTTTGTGCATGCAAAACTTACAAAACCAAATGTTCACGCCAAAGGGAGTTATTCTCTCCTAGAGAAATCCTGTTCCTTATTCACCTGAAACACCTCATTTGGAATCCAGGCACACCTTCAAACAAAGAATGAGCAGCTTTGTGAAAAAGCCGTTATTGTCTCTTGAGCTGCTCCTGCTATGCTACATCCCTATTCTCATAGACCTAGGGTTACTGCAGTAACCAACGTTACTTTGTTTTTGTCAGGCCAGCTGACAAATCACTGGGCTCTAAGGAAGGGGGCCTTAACACTTTAAAATGTGTTTTAAATGTGTTTTAAAACATCTTCCTACCCTTTGTTCAGACAAAGGGTAGGAAGATGTGCTGCAGGAATGTAGAGTATGAGGAAAAATAATGTGTTATTGAACATTAAGGCACATTCTAGTAGACCTTAAAAATAACATTTGGACCCTTTAAATGTATAAAATAGGGACTCTTTAACAATGACACTAATCTAATCTCAATTGTAACTTAAACAAGGAACTACACCTACATGGATGTGAAGAATGAAAATAGCCATATGATGGATTTTCCTCAGCCTCTGGTGCTCTTGGTGATCTAATAACACCAGCAGACACACAAGCAGTCGCAGTACATGGATCATCATTTTCCTTTGGTGAACCATAGCAAAGGGGATTAGGCATTTAGTAAACAGCCTAATCTCCCACTGAAATCAGTGGTGAACAAGTCATTGTGAATACTGAGACAAATTCTGGTGGGTCAGTCGACCATCAAGTAATCCATGTTCTCCAAGTGTTCTGTGTGCCTGTCATTGGAGGTTCACATGAGAGGGTGCAGAACACCCCTGGTGAGAGAACAAATGGGACCATGTTGACCATTTTAATGATTCCATCATTGAAAATTCTGAATTATTTGAAACTCTAGACTGCCATGATATACATGGTCTTTACAAGTGTATGTAAACCTTTGTTTATGACTGTATACAACACAGCTCACCATTACCTATGAGCAGCACCTCTCAGTAAGTAATTGCATTTTGGGATATCAGTCCTGACCTGAGTTCTGCATGCTGAAACTGCAAAGCTGCAGACTAAACAGGCCTTTACCTCAACTGACAAAAGAAGATACTTTACCAAAGTGCCTGGTGGTCATTCTCTCTCATTCACTGTATGTTAGCTGACCCTTTTGTTCAAAGCAAGTCTATTCAGCCTAGAAGCTTGTAATAGATGTGGTTGATGATTTCTCCATCGACATATATTAAATGCCTTTTTAAATTGTTTCACACACGACCCAGAAGCCATAAAGAAAATGAAATAACAGACAATGATATATATCTATATAAACCTTTACCAGATGTACATCATATTTCCTGTGTAAACAATTAGCATGGACCAGGTCCTATTCACACACTAAGAAGCAGAATTTTAGTAGAAGTATCAGATTGTTAGTGAGTCAGGTAGAATGCCAGTGTCGTTCTTAGGTAACATATCTTACCTGTTCCTGAAGACTGAAATGGTTTCAAAGAAGAGGTTATTTCTGTGTCAGTGGTGGTAAAGACATGAAGTGTATGTCCAAGATACTGTCAGTGCCAACTGTCCCTCTCCGTCTTCTGTGGTATTCTCTTCCATGAATAACCCATTGGTGTGCTTGTCACTTATCGCATTCCTGTGCCTTTTCCTCCCTCCACTGAGCTGTTGACCCCTCCCTCCTCCCTCCTCACCCCCGACCTGCTAAATGTATCCAATCCAACCTGCTAGACGGGTGCAGCTGTACAGGTGTGTGCCTTTTCAAAACAACCTCTCTCACTCTTTCCTTCTGAACAACAAAGATACTCCTTGTTACTTTTAATTAGTAGATAAGACCACATTTACATAACTATTACATAACTATAACTACATTAACTATTTACAATTTACAAACTTACACACTTTCCCCACCAATGGTACCACTGATGGGCTGCAGACTGGCAGATAGTAGCTAGAGATAGTCTCTACACTAAGGTTTGGATACACATAGAAAATCATCCTTGTGGTACAGTAAAATGTTTGAGGGAATCAGACTAATCTTTTTTCAAAATGCACCCATTTAGCTGGATTTACCTATTTCTTTTTGATTAGCATTTGGTTAGCCTGTGATTACTGAATGCCAAGACGAGACAGAGAACTGAAAACAATACAGAGATCTGCTAAAGACAGTTGTTCATTCAAAGGTTAAATCCAAAGCTGTAAAAGCAGATGGGCGGTGAAAGATTTAAAATGTTTACATTAGCTGTTGGCAATCAGAAGAGGGATGCACAATGAAGTAAATCCTGTCTACGACAGAGAAGTATAGTGCAGAGTTCAGCCATTCATTTGGATGTAGCCTTTTTATCAACCTTCAAACAGCCTGAGTGTGCCACTGGAAGCTGCACTCACTTCAGACATTTGTTTCAGTGTCTAACAGTGTGTAAGACATCACCTTAAAGAGAGTGAAATCTGAACAGTGCATGCAGTGTACTAAGTGTACCAGGAGAGCACATGCTTCACAAGCTAGAAGTTGGTCCTAGAAAACTACTTGTATGTTACAGTTGCAGGGTGAAAGCAGCTGAGGGAACTTTACGATATTCCCTCATCATTCTGAACTTCCATTGTGAATTTACTTGGACATATTTGGACTGTGGTCCTATCTGTTTCGCTTTATCATCTTCATTTGCAGAGGTGTTGTCACAAAAATCATCCAACAAGCTAAAGAAAGTGCTGCTCTCTTCTGTATTGACTTTAGGCATTTGGAAAAGTGGGACAACACTGCCACCCTCAGGTCAGGTGAAGGTCAGAATGCAGCACTGCAAGTGTGGACCATGGGCACAGTGCAGTAAAACATAAAACAATATAGTTAAGTAAAACATCCATAACATGATTGTTGTCGTAGACAGTATGATAATACATAATCCAAACAAGTGTGAATTTCAGAAACAGCCAAGTTAAAGTAAAGTGCTCAGAGGAGATTGTCCTGACTAATTTGCCTAATCTTCACAGGACTCAGTGAAAACTGCTGCAGGGACCTTTAGTTCCATTTTCACGTCTGCATGTCTTTCACTCAAACATTGGGTCTTCAGGTGTCACATTTTTAGGTACACGTTAAGGTTAAATGTCTCGGAGGTTCAACTAAAATACATTATGTTAATAATAATAATGATAGATAGATGAATAGAATGCTTTGTTGGGTGCTCAGATATGCTTTATGTGAATTTTTGAAATAAGGTCATACAAAACAATACATTAAAAGCAGTTCTGAAACTGGGTTTTGAGTAGCGATTTCAACATTTATAGTTTTGTTGGGTCTCAGATGCAAGCTTCCCCCCTTTTCCTCTAAATGTAACGATGGCCATTATTACTAAGTTCAATTTTAGTTTCATCAGACCACAGGACTTGTCTCCAAAAAGTAAGGACTTTGTACTTATGTGCATTTCCAAACTGTAATCTGGCTTTTTTATGTTGCTTTTGGAGTAATGGCTTCTTCCTCGCTAAGCAGCCTTTTAGCCCATGTCGGTACAGGACTCGTTTCACTATGGATGACGACATTCTCTTACCAGCTTCAGCCAGCATCTTCACAAGGTCTTTTGCTCTTGTTCTGGGGTTCATATGCACATTTTGCACCAAAACACGTTCATCTCTGAGACACAGCACCTGTCTCCTTCCTGAGCAGTATGATGGCTGGACATTCCCATGGTGTTTATACTTGCATATAATTCTTTGAACAGATGAATTTGGAACCTTCAGGCATCTGGAAATTGTACACAAGGATGAACCAGACTTGTGGAGGTCCACAGTTCTCTTCCTGATATCTTGGATGATTTCTTTAGATTTTCCCATGATGTCACACAAGGAAGCAGTGTGTTTGAGGTGTGCCTTAAAATACATCCACAGGTGTGCCCCCAAATTCATTCAAATGTTGTCAATTAACCTATCAAAAGCTTCTGAAGCCATGACATCATCATCTGGGCTTTCCTAAATAGTTTGAAAGAAAGTTATACAACATTCTCTAAAAGAAATCTCTCATTAGTCTGGCCTTCCTAAAACAGGAAACGTTTAGCTTGATTTAATGTCAGACAGTGAGAAAAAAAGGTAGTGTCTTTTTATGCAGCGTATGTAAACTTCTGGTTTCAACTGTATTTGCTAAAAGGGGTACAATATGAGACCTTCAATATGGCTGGTGGACTTTCTTGATCATTTTAATGACAAACGGAACAAGCTGACAGCCAAGGAAACTATTTTGGTACCGACAGCAGAGACGCTATTCAGGTCAACTTCAGCTACTACTAAAGGGAAATGGTCTGAAGATGTCAAAATTCTGGCCACACTTGTATGAAGAATACATTTCTAGTGAGTCCACTGCATTTTAACCTAGCCATTTGTTTTTTATGCTGGAGGCCACAAGAATGGACTTCTAATAGCTTGTTCTTTCTTTCAGAGGGGAAAGAAGACAGTAGCCCTGTATCAGCATTAGGTACACAATGTTCAACTCCCCCTGCTTCCTATTCCCTAAGAAGTCTGGAAGCATACCAGTGATCTGTAGTTTATGGGTTCTTAGCATTTAGAGAACATGCTACTTGAATGTTTTTGATGTCTTTCACTAATTGTGTGCTTAGTCATTTCTTCTGAATGTGAACCTTGGCTTCTGGTTTAAGTCCTGAGCTTTGTATGCCAACCATCCAACCCAGACACCTACTTACAACTTTCAAATCATAAATGTGGCATTCTGATCTTCTGGCACAGGATGACGATTGCTTTATGCAGCACTTTGGGTAGGTGTTGTACTCAGCTGTGGGATGCAACCTTAAAGCACTGGATCCAACTTTGCTCTTGCAATGGCATCTTTCAGCTGACAGTCAGGTGCACTGGACCTTCAAGGCCTTTGAAATTTGAACTATAGTAAATTCATCACATGTCGTCGTGTATGACTTCCATCCAACCATCCATTTTCTGCCGCTTATCCGGGGCCGGGTCGCGGGGGCAGCAGTCTGAGCAGGGAGGCCCAGACTTCCTTAACCCCAGACACCTCCTCCAGCTCTTCTGGTGGGACCCTGAGGCGTTCCCAGACCAGCCCAGAGACATAGTCCCTCCAGCGTGTCCTGGGTCTACCCCGAGGCCTCCTCCCGGTGGGACATGCCTGGAACACCTCCCGAGGTAGGCGTCCCGAAGGCATCCGGAACAGATGTCCAAGCCACCTCAACTGACTCCTCTCGATGCGGAGGAGTAGCGGCTCTACTCCGAGCTCCTCCCTGGTGACCGAGCTCCTCACCCGATCCCGTAGGGTGCGCCCAGCCACTCTACGGAGGAAACTCATTTCGGCCGCTTGTATCCGGGATCTCGTTCTTTCGGTCATGACCCAAAGCTCATGACCATAGGTGAGGGTAGGAACGTAGATTGACTGGTAAATCGAGAGCCTCGCCTTTCGGCTTAGCTCTCTCTTCACCACGACGGACCGATACAGCGACCGCATGACTGCAGACGCTGCACCGATCCGCCTGTCAATCTCCCGCTCCATCTTCCCCCCACTCGTGAACAAGACCCCAAGATACTTAAACTCCTCCACTTGAGGCAGGACGTCTC
>OMNN01091081.1:0-14112 GCA_900302755.1 Chromis chromis | reverse complement strand
CCCCAGGAATCCGCTGGATAAAATTACCGTAAAATTACCGTAACTCTTATAATAGGCAGTAAATCGTAAATAACTGTCAGATATTGAAAGTTTCTTCTGAAAAAATGGGCACAAGCACTCACAGGACATTTTCTTACCTTTTTGTAATCAGAATAAGGAACAAAGACCAGGCGGACATTTTGAGGCTCAGGTCTTAAAGGGTTAATAAAGTGACTTTATACGTTTTGCACTAATTTTTTCTGCTGCCTGTCTAACTTTGTCTTCACCACTTTGGATATAAAGTAGTTTTGATTTCACTTGTTTAAAAACAACAACAACAACAACAAAAATGACTTTAGTCCATTTAATGTCAGAGACAATATGTGCAATACATTCAGCAAAGATCAACTCTGTAGCAGAGCGACGTCTTCTCTTACAGATAAACACGGTCGACGGTCTAAACACAGAACAACAGGACAGCAGGTGGAGATACATGAACCTGCTCTGACTCTACAGAACCAGGTGAGCTGTGGTGCAGTTACCTGACGGAGGTGGTGGTGAGAAGCTCCATCCTCCCCACACTAACCCTCTGAACTGCACACTGTGGGCTTCCAGCAGCGAGCAACTCTACTAGGAAAATATACAACGCTGTATTATTTTAATAATAGGACTTTAAATGAGATAAAATACACAGTTTAATGTGGAGCAGCAGGAACACTGCAGGACTACAGTGTCACATTCTAACAACTTGTTTCTGTCTAAGGCTCAGGATGTCAGTGGGTAACGTACACATATAATAGACTGGTGCTCTTCATGATGCAGATGATCTCCGTCCTCCACCATCACGGAGGATCCTGCAGCTACTTAAATGCATGGATCACCTCAGAGTGAGAGTCAGCTGATACAAACGCTGCATCATGAAAAGCCCTCATGGTGCTTAAAAACAAGAGCTTTGAAGGGAACCTGTGCAAACCTGCTACTTGCTGTATGTATGTACATTCAAGTTTTCAAGATTCTTTGAGCAGTGGTTGTTTCATCTCAGCTTCACACACTAATAATGACACTCAGAAGTCAGAAAACAGCTTTAGGAATAAGGATCAGTCCACTTTGAGCAGCGTTTCCTGCTTCTGTCTTCTGCCTTCTTCTTCAGGTTGGAACTGAAGCTGGTTAGTGACCCTTCATCACCCGTCTTCTTCAGGATTGTTTAGATCATCTGTTGGCTTTATATAAGATAAGATATACTTTTATTGTCCCCATGGGGAAGTTTTTCCTGGGTTTAAAGCCAGCAGCAGATGATCTAAACAATCATGAAGAAGAGGGTTATGACTGCAGCTTCTGCACAAAATCACATGTTTACAGTTTCAACACATCATTTTTTAAAACATAATTAATTGAATTTATTATCCTAAGACGTTTCTGTGTCTTGTAGAAGATGCTACTCAGTGTTTCCAGAGCTGCACCCCCTCATCAGTCCTTTCTTCACCTTCAGGTCTCACTAGTAGATCCAACATTAGGATTTAAAACAACAACAATAACACTGAGCTGGACGTCAGTGGAGTCAACGTTTTTACAGTTTTAGGTGGTCGTCTCCACCCTGATGAAGAAACAGTTCCAGAGCAGCAGGAAGCCTCAGCCTGCTGATGGAACCTCCCAGAACCTCCAGTAGTCTTCAGTAACAGCAGCTCTGTTCTCCTGACGTTGCTCCTTCAGTTCTCTCTGGCCCTCACAGAGGCTCCGTTAGCGTAGGACCTGCTCTTCTTCAGGCTCTTGGACTCGAGGCTGGTGACGTCCTCCTGGCCGTTGGTCTCCGGCTCTGAATCTTCTCCGTCGGCGTACGCTCCGTCCTCTGACTCTGCGCTCACCTTGATGGGAGGATCCAGCAGCTTTAACGTCGTCGGTTCTTTAGCTGCTCTGCTGGTCGCGTCCTGACTGCTCGGCCTGCTGCTGACAAAAGGCTTCTGTCTGTCATCAGATTCTTCTTCTTCAGCTTCGTCTGAGTCTTCCTCAGCTTCATCTTCTCCGTCGGCGGAATCGTTTACGCTCCAGTTGTCGTTGGGTGTCTCCGTCTCCTCGTCTTCCTTCTCAGATTCTTCATCGTTGTCTTCATCGTTGTCTTCACACTGACAGACTTGTGGTTGTGTCTGTCCAGGATCTTCTCCATCTTCCTCTGCTTTGTTCTCTCCGTCTTCTTCTATGGTTTCTGATACTTCCTCCAGCTTGTCACCAGGCTCTTCTGGTTCGTCGTTGGTCTCGGGGACGTCGCTTTCTTCTCCTGTACGTTCGGCTTCATCAGGATTCGTCTCAGATTCGCTGGCAGCATCTCGTGCAGATTCGTCCTCCCTGTTCTCTGCACGCTGAACGTCTTCTTCAGCCTCGTCTGCTCCAGATGCTCCTTCACTGATCTCGTCCATTTCTGCTCCTCCTGACTCTTCACCGGCTGCTTCATGTCCTTCAGTCTCGTCTCCGGTTGTTTCACCTTCTGTTAGTTTCTCAGCCTGAGATTTATCTTCTTCTTCTTTAAAATCTTCAACGACGCTGCTTTCTATCTGTTCAGATGTTTCTCCTTCAGTTACAGACATATTTTCATCTGTAGCGTCTCCTGTAGTTTCATCTCCTTCTGCAGCTTCATCTTCTCCAGCTGTTTCACTGTCTGCTAGTTTCTCAGTCTGAGATTTATCTTCTTCTTCTTTAAATTCTTCAACGACGCTACTTTCTTTTTGCTCAGATGGTTCCGCTTCACTTACAGACACGTTTTCATCTGTAGCGTCTCCTGTAGTTTCATCTCCTTCTGCAGCTTCAGTCTCGTCTCCGGTTGTTTCTGCCTCACAGGTTCCACTTTCATGCTCAGCACTTTCTCCAGCTGTTTCATTTTCTGCTAGTTTCTCAGCCTGAGATTTATCTTCTTCTTCTTCTTTAAATTCTTCAACGACGCTGCTTTCTATCAGTTCAGATGTTTCTCCTTCAGTTACAGACATATTTTCATCTGTAGCATCTCCTGCAGTTTCATCTCCTTCTGCAGCTTCAGATTCTTCTCCAGCTGTTTCACCGTCTGCTAGTTTCTCAATGTGAGATTTATCTTCGTTAAATTGTTCAACGACGCTGCTTTCTATTTGTTCAGATGGTTCCGCTTCACTTACAGACACGTTTTCATCTGTAGCGTCTCCTGTAGTTTCATCTCCTTCTGCAGCTTCAGTCTCGTCTCCAGTTGTTTCTGCCTCACAGGTTCCACTTTCATGCTCAGCTGATTCCTCCTCTTCAGATTGTTCTCCAGCTGTTTCACCATCTTCTAGTTTCTCAATCTGTGATTTATCTTCTTCTTCTTTAAATTCTTCAACAACACTGCTTTCTATTTGTTCAGATGTTTCTCCTTCAGTTACAGACACATTTTCATCTGTAGCGTCTCCTGTAGTTTCATCTCCTGTAGTTTCATCTTCTGCAGATTCATCTCTTTCTGCAGCTTCAGTCTCGTCTCCGGTTGTTTCTGCCTCACAGATTCCACTCTCCTGCTCAGCAGATTCCTCCTCTTCAAATTGTTCTACAGCTGTTTCACCGTCTGTTAGTTTCTCAGCCTGAGATTTATCTTCTTCTTCTTTAAAATCTTCAACGACGCTGCTTTCTATCTGTTCAGATGTTTCTCCTTCAGTTACAGACACATTTTCATCTCCTGCAGTTTCATCTCCTGTAGTTTCATCTTCATTATCATTCGTAACTTGTGAGCTTTCCTCCTTTCCTGTGGTTTTATTTGTGTCTGATTCATCGTCTTCCTCCTCTGCTGCTTCAGAAGCTTCTCCTGACAGTTTGGTAGCTGTAGCTGTGCTGTCAGCCTCTTCTGCCTCCACGACATCAGCAGAATCATCTCCACTGCCAGCAGCAGTTTCTTCTGCATCTCCAGCTGTCCCCGTTTCCACAGCGTCGTCTTCATCAGACTCATGTTCACTCGTGGCTGCCATCGTAGTCTCTTCTGCGTCTTCGGCTGCTTCAGAACCATCCTCTGGACCAGCAGCTTCTGTTTCTACCTCCAGATCCTCTTCAGTCGGGGCAGCGTCGCTCTCTGCAGCTCCTTCTTCATCTGCAGCCTGTTCTTCAACCATCTCTGCTTCCACAGCCTCGTCTTCACCAGATTCATGCTCGCTGGTAGCTGCTGGGGTAGCGTCACTGTCGTCTGCAGTTTCATCTCCAGCTGTGGTTCCATTTAAATCTGCAGACTCAGTGGCAGCTGCCTCCTCTTCAGCTTCTTCATCTTCAGCATCTTCTGCTTCAGGCTTTGACTCTTCTTCTGCCTGTCTTTCTACAACCAGCTCATCTTCAGTTGTTGCTGCTTCGTCTGCTTCCTCTGATGATTCAGACTCTTCTGCAGGAGTCTTCTCTTCATCAGTAGCTGCTCCTTCCTCCTCAGCCTCGTCTTCACCAGATTCATGCTCGCTGGTAGCTGCTGGTGTAGCGTCACTCTCGTCTGCAGTTTCATCTCCAGCTGTGGTTCCATTTAAATCTGCAGAATCAGACTCACTGGCAGCAACCTGCTCATCAGCTTCTTCATCTTCAGCATCTTCTGCTTCAGGCTTTGACTCTTCTTCTGCCTGTCTTTCTACAACCAGCTCATCTTCAGTTGTTGCTGCTTCGTCTGCTTCCTCTGATGATGACTCTGACTCTTCTGCAGGAGTCTTGTCTTCATCAGTAGCTGCTCCTGCCTCCTCAGCCTCATCTTCATCAGATGTGGCTGCCATCGAGGTTTCTTCTGCATGTTCATCTTCTTCCTTAGGTTCCTCCTTTTCTACCACCAGCTCGTCTTCAGTTGGTGCAGCTTCGCTCTCATCTGCAGTTTCCTCTTCATCTGGAGTTGAATCTTCTGCCTCTTCAGCCCTCCCTGTTTCCACAGCTTCCTCCTCTTTCCCAGATTCATGATCACTTGTGGCTGCCGTCGTGGTTTCTTCTTCCTTAAGCTCCTTTTCTACCACCAGCTCGTCTGCAGTTTCTTCTCCAGCTCCTTCAGAAGCACCTTCTCTAAGCTCATCCTCAGTAGCCTCTTTTTCTACCACCAGCTCATCTTCAGTTGGTGCAGTTTCGCTCTCATCTGCAGTTTCCTCTTCATCTGGAGTTGAATCTTCTGCCTCTTCAGTCCTCCCTGTTTCCACAGCTTCCTCCTCTTTCTCAGATTCATGATCACTTGTGGTTTCTACTTCTTCCTTAAGCTCCTTTTCTACCACCAGCTCGTCTTCAGTTGGTGCAGCTTCGTTCTCATCTGCAGTTTCTTCTCCAGCTGCTCCAGAAGCACCTCCTCTAAGCTCATCCTCAGTAGCCTCTTTTTCTACCTCCAGCTCATCTTCAGTCGGCGTGGCGTCACTCTCGTCTGGAGTTTCATCTCCATCTTCCTCTGAATCATCTTCACTGGCAGCACCAGTCTGGGCCTCGTCTTTCTCAGGTTCATGTTCACCACAGATGGTTTCTGCTTCTGCTTCTTCTTGTGAAGCCTCCTCCTTCGGTTCATCTTCACTTTTATCAGCCTCCTTTTCTAAAACCGGTTCATCTTCAGTCGTTGCTTCTTCAGCCGGTTCCTTTTCTAAATCTTCATCTTCATCTGCCTCGCCAGCACAAACAGCTTCTTCTGCATCGACCATCTCTTCTTCTACAGCCTCTTCAGTTGCAGCCGATGCATCAGCCTCCTCCTCGGCTACATCTTCATCCTCAGCAGCTTCCTCTTGGGACTCTTCTTCTCTCTCTACAGCTGCTTCATCTTCATTTGCTGCAGCTTCGTCTTTGTCAGACTGATCTTCAGCAGCCACGTTGGCCTCCTCCTCGGCTACATCTTCATCCTCAGCAGTCCCATCTTCTAACTCTTCTTCTCTTGTGACAGAGATCTCACGGTCTACAGTTCCATCTTCACCTTCTGCAGCCTCGTCTTTGTCAGACTCATCTTCAGCAGCTACATCGTGATCTTCAGCGTTCTCCTGTTCAGACTCTTCTTCTCTCTCTACAGCTTCTTCTTCTTCTTCTTCAGCTGGTTCCTTCAACGTTTGCTCAGCTGTGGCTTCGTTCTCCTCCACCTGCTGCTTCGATGACAACAGTCTCTTCCTCACCTTCAACCAGCCGTTCGCTGCTTCTTCGTGTTTGGTTCTGGAAGCTGACAGTTCTGTTGCTTCTTCACTTGCGACCACAACATCTTCATCTTCTTCTTCTTCACCTGTGACAGACGCATCGATCTCCTCAGTAGTTTGATGTTTTTCTGGACTCTCGTCTTCTTTGCTGCCGTCTACAGTGACGTCTTTTCCTGTTTCTTCAGTCGGTTCTTTGATGGTTTCTGCTTCACTGCCGTCATCTTCAGGTCCTCGGTGTCCCTGCACTTCATTCAAAGCTTTATCGATGACTTCTTCTACCAGTGTTTCTGCTGCTTTAGCTTCTTTGTCCTCTCCAGGGCGACATGAACACTCACTGATCTTCAGGTTAAGGTCTGTAACTGCAGCAGGTGACTTGACGTCGGTCCTCAGACACGTTTCACAGGGACAGAAGTCGTCGTCGTCGTTCTCGCTGCGCTGGTCGCTGTAGGAGGTTCCTGTGGCCGAATCATCACTTTTCTGTTTGTGAGAACCGACGGACGGTCTGAGCATCATCTTCACCCTCCTCCTCCTGTCCCCGGTCTGTTGTGTGGTTGAGGCTTCTTTGGGGGGTCTCGGCAGACCCGCTCGGCCTTGCATCTTCCTCAGCTCTCTGTCTATGCTGCTTTGGATTCTCCTGTGGACCTCGGCTCTGAGCTCGCCGATCATCTTGTCCAGCTGCTCGTCGTCTCCGAGGTTCCAGCGCACTTTGAACTCCTTCATGGCGTTGATGTAATGCGTCATGAACTGCTTTTCTATTTTGTTCAGTAAGGTCAGAACCCAGACGGGATCCGGGTCCTGGGCGAGTATCTTGGCCAGCTGTGCTCTCTGGCTGAGGAGAGGACTCTCAGGTTCCTCCTGACTTTCCGTTTCACATTCGTCTGGAGGGTTTTGGTCGCTGCTTTCGTTCCCAGAGCTCCTGCTGGAGGACGGAGGAGTTTCAGGCGGCCGTCTGGGACTGTCTTCGCCTGGATCTTCTTCAGTCTGATTGATTCCTTCTGCGTCTCTCTCAGAGGTCCACTGAGCTTCACAGATCTCTGGTTGGTTTCCAGATGCTTCTCCGCCCTTCACTCCATCGCTGCTGTTTCCGGATCCCGTTGAGCCGCTGTTGACGTCGACTCCGGAGGACGACGTGCGGTTAAAGTCGTCGTCCACGTCGTCGCTCTTGGGTTGGTTTTCTGGAGGATCGCACAGCCACAGAGACTGAAGGATCCCCATCAGCTCCTGGTACCTCTCGTCCTTCTCGTTGGCTTTTTCAGGGTCGCGTTCGATGAGCTGCAGCTTCACCAGACAGTCCAGAAGTCCTTTGGCCGACGTGCTCAGCTTACGGCCGTACACCGGAGAGATCTCAGGTAAACTGTTACACCTGTCCAGCTTTGGGCTCAGAAGCACTTTCATCACCTGTATGGAGGAGCTGAAGATCTTGGAGTCTCTCTGGTTGGAGCTTTCTTCATCTGGAGCCTCAGTGGTCGTTTGGCCGTCGTCGTTAGGATCACTGTTCACCACAACGCCTTCATTTGTGTCCTTCTCAGCTGCAGACTCTTTGTTGTTTTCTTTACTCTCCACTCTGTTGCTGTCCTCTGAAGGGCCGGGGACAGGTTTCCGACCCTCACAGTTTTCATGAAGCTCCTCCACATCGTACATGTTTCCGTCCTCTGGTATCGTCTTCAGCCACTGATTCACCACCTCCGTAGGCGAAGCGTTGGGCAGACTGGACGGGACCAGATCCAAGTGGTCGGCGTTATTTTCAGCGACGGTTTCTTCGGCGTCTCCGTTTGTCATCTTCTGCTCGTCCTCGTTGGGTTTGGACTCTCCAGGCGTCTCTTTCAGGTCAGAACTGGACAGAGTTTGAGACAGGTCGGTTTCGTCCGACTCCGTGTGAGAGACGATGTGATGCTCATCTTGTTTCTGTTGCTTTTCACTCTCAGGTATTTCTACAGACTTTGGTTTATCGGTACCTTCAGCGGCTGTGTCTTCAGTTTCTATCACTGCAGAAACACCGGTTCTCTCGTCAGAACAGACTTCAGCCTCCTCCTCTTTGGTTTCCTCATCTGTTACTTTGGACTTCTTGGTTTTAACGGACAGACGTGAGCTCACGGATAAAGAACTCTTCTTCTCTTTGTTCTCGGACCTTTTTGAAGCCTTGGACTTGGAGGACATGGCTGTTGGTGTTCTGTCTTCGCTCTTCTCCACCGTCACATCAGGAACTTCAGACCTGTGGGATCTGGCAGACACAGGACTTAAAGTTCTCTCTTCTGTTTCGGGAACATCGGAGACGTCTAATGTCTTTGGCCTCGCTGACCTCCTTGACCTTGCAGACGAGGCGCTCGATGCTCTCTCAGGTGTTGCTGATTTGGTCGACTTGGCGCTGTGTGCTCCGTCCTCTTCATCCTGTTCCGTCCTCTCAGCTGGAGTCATTCCAGACACGTTGGACTTCAGAGTTCTTGCAGAGGTGTTGGACTTCGCTGACAGAACGCTGGAGGTTCTCTCCGTCGGACCGTCAGCTGATCTCTGAGAAGCTTTGGATTTCGCAGACACCGATGTCACGTGTGATTTGGCCGACATCGAGCTCGTCGCTCTCTCCTCGGCATCTTCTGGGTTTCCATCAGTGGCGTTGGCACCGTTTCCAGCAGAAACCGCTGTAGCGTTCGACTTGCTTGACTTTGCAGATTTAACGGAGGTATTACTTGGCGGGTCGTCTTCGCCGGCTGCATTAGAGGCTTTCGACTTGCTAGATTTGGCAGAAATGTTTGACTGTGCAGATTTGGCGGATCTGGCTGAAGCAGCGGACACGGCGCTGGCTGGTCTTTGTACAGTTTCTTCTTCATGTGCGTCTTCTAAAGGAGCTTCACGTGTCTTCGTGCTCCTCGATGATTTGGCCGACATGTTGCTCGGTGACCTTTCCTCGTTTTCCTCTTCAGGATTTCCACCAGAAGCTTCTGAAACCCCCGACAGACTCGGCTCTCGCTCTGCAGCTTCAGTGTCCTCTGTTACATCTTCTTGAACATCTGATGCTTTGGACCGACTTGACTTGACCGACGTTGCACTCTCAGCTCTCTCCTTAGTTTTAACAGAAGCACTAGATTTTCCATCTTCAGCAGTGACAGCAGAGGTTTGGGACCGAGCTGATCTGACTGACTTGCAGCTCGAAGCTCTGTCCTCAGTCGGCTCGTTTTCTTCTTCAGGACTCTCGAAGCTTCGTGCGGCTGACAAGTCAGAACATTTGGACTTCCTGGATCTGGCAGAAGTATCTGACCTGATCGTCTGCGTCGACAGTGAACTCACTCTGCCGTCGTTCTCCAGCTCAGTGCTGTGTTCTGAAGGGACGAATGAAACTTTGGATCTCTTAGAAACATGTGACTTTGCTGATTTGGCAGATTTGACTGACATGATGCTCGCGGCTCTCTCAGGATCAGGAGCTCCTTCCTCTGCAGCCGACACTGTGGACCTTTTGGACTTGGCAGAAACAGCTGATCTTGCAGACGTCACACTCTCTGCTCCGTCCTCATCTTCAGGATTCACATCAGGAGGAGCTTCATAAACGTGTGATCTTACAGACGCTGTGGAAATGTGTGACTTTGGTCTGGGCATGTTTTCTCCAACTGGAACATCAGCTGAACATTTGGATGCTGCAGAAAAATCTGACCTGACTGAGGAGATGGACATTGAACTCATTGATCCGCATTCACTCTCCTCCTCCTCGTCATTTTCATTTTCAACACTGAAGGACTTTGATGCTGCTGAAACATTTGTCAGATTACTCACAGCTCTGTCTTCAGTTTCATCTCCTCCATCAGGAAGGTCAGACGGAACTGCAGAAACATGTGATTTAGCTGATTTAGCTGACAGAGCGCTCGCTGCAGACTTTATAGATATTTCTGAAACATGAGACTGGACTGATTTGGCTGATTTAGCTGATTTAGCAGATTTAGCTGACATGCTGCTCGCTGCTCGTTCTTCACTTTGCTCCTCGTCATTTTCTTCAGCCGGAACAGCAGCAGGACATTTAGATGATGTTGTACTCAGTGGTCTTTCTTCAGTTTCATCTCCTCCATCAGGAAGGTCAGACTGAACTTCAGAAACATGTGATTTGGCTGATTTAACAGATTTAACTGATTTAGCTGATCTAGCAGACAGAGCACTTGGTGCTCGTTCTGGAGTTTCTTCTGCACCTTCTCCTCCATCAGGAATATCTGCAGTTCCATCAGACTGAACTTCAGAAACATGTGATTTGGATGATTTAGCTGATTTAGCTGATTTAGCTGATTTAGCAGATTTAGCTGATTTAGCTGATTTAGCAGATTTAGCAGACAGAGCACTCGCTGCTCGTTCTTCACTTTGCTCGTTGTCGCTTTCTTCAGCAGAACATTTAGATCGATGTGATCTAGTAGAAACCTTTGACCTGACTGACAGGGCAGAAGCTGAACTCTTTGCTCTCTCTTCACTCTGACCTTCAACTATTCTCTCCTCTGGATCTTCTGCTCCGTCTTCCAAGCAAACCTCAGGAACTGCTGATCTTTTAGACGATATAGAGACACTGGACTTTGCTGATTTTCCTGATCTGACTGACAAACCACTGGGAGCTCTGTCTTCAGGTTCTTCAGGTTCTTCTCCTTTTGACTGAGTAGATTTTGCAGAAACAGTTGACTTTGCAGTTTTAACTGATGTTGCACTCTGTGGTCTGTCTTCAGTTTCATCTCCTCCATCAGGAAGGTCAGACTGAACTTCAGAGACATGTGATTTAGCTGATTTAGCTGATTTAGCTGATTTAGCAGACACAGCACTTGGTGCTCTGTTCTGGAGTTTCTTCTTCACCATCTCCTTCATCAGGAACATCAGTAGTTCCATCAGGCTGAACTTCAGAGACATGTGATTTAGATGATTTAGCAGATTTAGCTGACATGCTACTCGCTGCTCGTTCTTCACTTTGCTCCTCGTCATTTTCTTCATCAGAGATCTCTGATCTTTCTTCAGCTGGAGCAGCAGCAGGACATTTAGATGATGTTGTACTCTGTGGTCTTTCTTCAGTTTCATCTCCTCCATCAGGAAGGTCAGACTGAATGTCAGAGACATGTGATTTGGATGATTTAGCAGATTTAGCTGATTTAGCTGATTTAGCAGATTTAGCTGATTTAGCTGATTTAGCAGACAGAGCACTTGGTGCTCTTTCTTCAGTTTCTTCTTCACCTTCTCCTCCATCAGGAATATCAGCAGTTTGATCACATGGATCTTCAGAAGCATTAGTTTTTGCAGAAACGTGTGATTTGGCTGATTTAGCCGACAGAGCGCTCGCTGCTCTCTCTGCAGATCTTCCTTGCACTGATTTAACTGACTGGCTGCTCTCAGCTCTGTCTTCAGTTTCCTCTCCATCATTTCCCTCATTCAGGATCTCAGAAGCTTCTTCGGCTGCTACGTGGGCAGAACATTTGGACTTGTTTGATCTTGCAGAAGCACTTGACTTGACCGACACTGAGCTCACTGGTCTCCCTTCAGCCTGGCCTTCATTAACAATCTGCTCAGAAGCTTCAGTGCAGCTTTCAGGAGGAACCGCAGAACCTCTGGACCTCACAGACGCTCTGGAAGCGTTTGACTTGGAGGATTTCACAGAAGCAGCTGACGTGCTGCTCGGAGCTCGTTCTTCTGGTTCAGCGTCTCCTGCAGCTGGAACCTCGCTGGACTTTGACCGGTTGGATCTGGTTGATTTATCTGAGCGAGCTGATTTCACCGACAGAGCTGCAGATGCTTTGGACGCGGCACTAGAGGCTCGTTCTTCACTTTGCTCTGCGTCATTTCCATCCTCAGGAGCATCAGATAGTTTAGATTTGCTAGATTTTGCAGAAAGATTTGACTTTGCTGATTTGACCGACGTTGTGCTTCGTGGTCTGACTTCAGCTTCCTCTTCAGGATTTACAGAAGCACTTTCTCCAGCAGGAGGATCAGACCTCGTTGATTCTCCAGATGCATTAGATGCAGCATCTTCTACGTCTTCAGCATCGTCTACGTCTTTAGCATCGTCTACGTCTTTAGCATCGTCTACGTCTTTAGCATCGTCTACGTCTTTAGCATCTTCTGCGTCTTCAGCGTTGACCTCTCTCATCTCTTCACAGCCTTTTGATTTTCCAGATGTTGCAGAAACATTTGATTGAGCAGATTTAGCTGACATTGCAGTCTGTGTTCTCTCGACAGCAGGAGAAGGTGGGTGCTCTTCAGGTGGGTGTTCTTCAGGTGGAGCTTCAGACGTTCTTGATCTTTTAGACTTTGAGGAAACGTTCGACTCCTCTGACGTTGTGCTTCTTGCTCTCGGTTCAGTCGGAATTTCCTCCGCTGCTTCACCTGCCGACTGTCCAGAGGCGTTGGATGTTTCCGACATGGCACTGGGTGTCCTCTGCTCTGCTTCCTCAGACGCTCCTGAGGTTTTAGATTTAGATGAACTTGACGCTCTTTCTTCTGTCTCTCCGTCGTCTCGTGTTTCTTCAGCTGCGACATCTAAAGCGTCAGACGTGGATTCTGTGGAGGCATCTGAATGAGCTGACATGGCACTTTTCTCCTCTTCGTCTTTGGCCCGAGTGTTTGAGCTGCAGGAGGCGTTTGATTTGACAGACATGGCACTTGATTGCTCTCTTTGCATCTCAACGTCTTCTCCTCCTCCTTCTCCTTCTTCAGCTCGACTCTTTGTTTCTCCCTCGGGTGCTGGACAGCGACAGGCGTGTGAAGCTTTGGATCGTTTTGATCTCCCGGAGTGTCCCGAAGCGTCGGACGCTCGTTCTTCAGGGCTGGAGGATGAAAGCTGCGCAGGAGATCCGGCGTTTAACTCTGCAGAGTCTGGTTCAGATGTTTGTGGAGCATCTTGGTCCTCATTGCCTGGAGCTCTGGGTTCTGCAGGTTCTGACGTCTGAGCGGTGTTTCCATCGACGTGGTCTTTGGACTGAGGTGAGCAGGTCTGACTCCTGATGGTGCAGTACTCCACGGCTGTTTCCGTCTCCACCAGCTTCTCTGTGGTTCCCTCAGTCTGCCTTTCCACCACCCTCTTCCTGGAGACCACGGTGTGCGAGGAGGAACTGGAGCTGGAGGTCTGGATGCAACGAGCCGCCCCCTGAGTTCCCGGGACGTTCTTCCAGACGTCGTAGTCGAGGCAGAGTCCGCAGCATCGAGGACAGTGGGGCTCCTCTGCAGGTCTGTGGCGTCGCTGACAGACCTCGTCCTGCCCGGCGACAGACCCGTTGTCGGGCTCGGAGCAGCTCCCGTCGCTCACCTGTGCGGAGGAGAAGGTGTGGCCGTGGATCAGCTCGCGGCTCCGTCCGGCGCTCTTCCTCACTTCGGTGGACCAGTGCAGGGTCTCGTCGTTCTCCAGCCTGAAGCACACTTTCATCTGCATGGACAAACTGCCGTCTTTGTTGACGCGGACGCGCTTCTGGATGTCGTCTTCTCTCAAGCCGTCGCCGGACGGAGGGCAGGAGTCCACGTCGTCCGGAGACTCGGTTCCGTCCGGCGCCGATTTGTCCGACGACACCGACTGTCGGGTCGCTCTGCTGTCGGACTGCAGGTTTGGGAGGATGACGCTTGTGTTTGCAGTGAGTTCTGGTTCACCATGCAGACAGAAGAAAACAAAGAGATCACATTAGTCATTGAACCCTTTAAGACCTGAACCTCAAAATGTCCACCTGGTCTTTTTTTCTTATTCTGATTACAAAAATGGTCAGAAAATGTCCTGTGAGTGCTGGAGCCCATTTTTACAGAAGAAACTTTCAATATCTGGCAGTTATTTACGATTTACTGCCTATTATAAGAGTTACGGTAATTTTACGGTAATTTCATCCAGTGGATTCCTGGGGGGGCACGAAGGAAATTACCGTATTGGCTGTAAAGCGCAACATCGTTCGTATCTGAATTCAATTACCGTAATGACACTATATTGGCTGTAAAGCGCAACGACGTTCGTATCCGAAATAAATTACCGTAATGACACTATATTGGCTGTAAAGTGCAACGTCGTTCGTATCCGAAATAAATTACCGTAATGACACCATATTGGCTGTAAAGCGCA
>OMNN01091039.1:0-10512 GCA_900302755.1 Chromis chromis | reverse complement strand
TGCAAAAAAAGAAGGACCTTCACATTGTAAGTGGCTAGTGCATGTGTGAGTGTAAATGAATGAGTGAGTGTATGTATGTGAGAGTTTGCACTATCTGCTGATTGAGAAATATAATTTCACTTCCTCATGGTCATCCTTAGTGCCACACTCATCCATAGATTAATCCTTATCATTATAATCATCTTTATTAGATCATCTTGACACAAAAATAGTTAAATGCACTTAAAAAGCTGAGAAAATAGAGAGAGGTGGAGTTTACCAGCATTCAGTAGAAAATGAGAAACCAGATAAAAAGGAAAACACCAAAAAAACAAGAGTCCTGTTGACGGTCATGCAAAGAAAATGTCAGAGAGGCTGCTAGTTAGTTGAAGTTGTGTAATACTGTGAACTCCCTCATTTTAAATATGTGTATCTTATTATACTGGTTTTCAAGGCTATTAACACACTAAGAAGAACAGAAAACAACACATTTGTACTGTACATGCTGCTTTTTCTTCTTTTTCTGGAGGGGGGTTGGGGGTCATGTCTGGTTAGCACAATCACACATGAACGCCTCCATGTGACCTTTTAGTATTAGACCAGGCTGAAACAGACATGAACAATAAAATGTCTCAGTGGTTCACCTTGAAACAAAAACACAACAACCTTCATTTGACTGAATCTTCACCATCTTTAAAAACAGGCGATGAAGCTTTCGGAGGGATAGTTCACACAAAATACAATCCTGTGTTGTTTGAGTGTTAAAGTGACAGACGTACCACTCTGGCAAAGTGGAAGAAAAACAACAGGACACCGTAAAACCTCGTGTCAAAGACAGAGCAAACCTCAATGTAGCAGAAAAGTAATTCACACCATGTTGGTCGTTGGAGAAAAAAACACATGCAAGAATGCAAATTGGGTGTACTATCCCTTTAAACACAGTCGGGCTTCACGTGGAGCATCGTCCTTTTGAACAACTACAGACGGTACAAGTGCATGAGTTGTACAATAGGAAAACAAACGAGAGAGAGAGAAAAAATAAAAGCACAATAAAAATATGCACTAAAATAAATAAATAAATATCCAAAATAAATAGAAACCTGAGGACTGTCCACCAAACCGACCGCCCGCTCTCGTAACATCTCGGTCTGACCAATGAGGGGCGAGACAAACGAGGAGGCAGCCAATGGTGGACGAGCAAAGTAGGACGGAGCCGATCGCGAGTCAAACCCCAACAAGATCAGTTTTCAGTGCTGCCAAAGTCCATCCGATCGAACCTGCCTCCCCCTGGCACGAGCACTTAATGTCATGAAAAGCCGATAACACGAATCAAAGAGAGTAAAAACATGAAAAACACAATGTGTGAAAAACAAAAACAAATCATAAGAAAACACAAATAAAAGAAGTCCTGGGTTGAAGGCAGGGGACTGATACGTCCTCCGAAATAACGCCTTCATCTGTCACACAACACACACCAACTCCCAGGCTTGTAGAGAACACACACCCAGAGCAGCGGATGCACATGCTTGCAGACACACACACACAAATATTGCATCCTGTGGCAAAAAAACAACCACCGAGCACTTGTTTGTATGCATGTGCTCGGTTTAGAGGAAAGCAGCTTTGTGCTCTATGGCTTTGGAAGGTCACACATCCGCCGGGATCCTTCTCGCCGACTTGCTTTGTCATTTTTATTGAGCTAAACAAAAACAGAGGACCTGCTGTTGCTTTCCAGACAGCGGCGTCGTGATTCCAGCCAGTTAAAAATATCTCAACTTCTCTGAAAAGCGCGCCAAGCTTCGAGCGGGCTTTTTTCTTTTTAAGCCACCAACAGTGCGTTTCTTTAAACGGGCACCTTTATAGCTAGAAAAATCAAACGAGCACCCGGTGGGGCCAGGGTCGAACTACTGCCCACTGAGATTTACATGAAACAAAAGAGGCACGGGGAGGCTTAGGAAGCAGCAGGTCACCTCCACTGTGGTCGAATCGTTTTATATGTGACCAGACGCTTTAAGGTTACACTAGTGTTGGAAAAACACAAGTTGGCTTGTCGGTATGACAAGAAAGAACTACTTTATTGTGTTCTTGTGCCCTGTTAGCGGCCTGTTCCTTTAAGCGCGGTGGCTTCTGGGTAATGTAGTAGATGAAGTGCGTTGTGTGTCTGTCCCCCCTCCACTCGTGCTGGACTCTTTCACCGTGTCTGTGACCAATAAACGGATCCAGTTCCAAGGTTTACTGCCTCCCATGCTGCCTGTTTTGATAGACTGCTTGTTACCAGCACAGAACCAGCTAACACAGTAGTTTACTGAGGTATACGCCACGGAGCTGAGAAGGTAGCAGCTGCTTGGCGGAGGTCTGTGCTCTCTGAGTGCTTTTCCAGTTATTTATTGCATAGCAAACCGACGTCATTCTAATTTGTTAGCGTCCAGTTGAGGTTCCTTTAGTCAAAAATCGACCTCATGAGAGAACCAATGCCACAACCTCAGACATCCGACTAATTCTGTGTTGCAGTTTAAAAACCGTTCTCATGCTTTTATGTGCACTAGTGAACACAAACGTGCTGAATCATAGTGAAATATTTAGATTCCTTTTATCGTTTCTCTAGTATCAGCTGTGACATTTCAAAGGCCGTTCTCGCTAGAAAATGCTTTCTTCTTATAACAACATGCCAACTTATTTTGTCATAATGAGATGAAGGAGGATGTGTTGTTTGGAAGCGTCTTGTTAAAATATGTCAGTGGGAGCTTTTCATGATGCTAACTTATGCCTCCTCCTCCTCGTGATTCACTAATCGGTCCCTTCCAGCCGTCAACGGAGGATCTTCTGGTTACTAATCGCACATCAGAGAACAGGAGAATGGAAAGAGTGAGGTTTGATCCTGTCAGATGAAACAGGAGTAGCACACCTCTCTCCTCAGAAAGCCAATCATCTGCTTTGAAACAGCTGAACAGGGAAACCAACCAATCATGTTGCACTTTTTTAAAATCAGATTGGACCGGTGATTCTATTCATGCAGTTTTATGTGGCTCTGAATTTGCAGTCACGTCTCTCTCCTTGTGTATTTTTAGATGGTAGCCTGGTGTTTTTAGCTGGAAATAACTGCCTGGGGGTGTTGAGACCTGCCTTTAAGGGCTTTGAGGCAATTAACTGCTACTCGAGGAAGAAACGAAAGTAAAGGAAACGAGGAGACACAATGAAAAGCATGACTCTGACATGAAACATCCTGTTAAGCTAAGAAAATGCTTTTGGTGGCAGACACACAAAACCAGCGAGGGGACTCTGTTTTTCTTCCTAGGCTGCTTTACACCTCGTTATTCGGCATCCCAGCGCGACAAAAACGTACATTTACGATAAAACTCCCGTAGCATGCTGCTTGTTTTGTTCTGACGCAGGGAGACACCTCGCTCTCGGGGAAAAAACACGACCAGGTTCCTCCAACTGCAGCCGATTGGCTTACGTAACCACACACACACACACACACACACACACACACTCTACATTCACAAATGACACCCGTCACACACACACACACCCCTTCCAAAAAAAGACCAACAGCGACACAACAAAAAGACAAAAAGAAAGTAAAAATAAAAACACCAAAACAAACAAAAACAACCATGAGTTCGGGGCGCAGTATTATAGCGAACATACAAGAAGCAAATTACAAAAACTGCCAATATCATTTTCCACTTAATAGCCACAATAAAAAACAGCCACTGTTAATATGGGGGGGAAAAACATGCTTCCTTAAAAAGATAGAGAAAAACAAAACAAAAGATTTCCTTCAACTCTAGAAACCACTGGCATCAAGAATTCAGAATTATACAAATTACATATACAATTGCAAATGTGTAATAATAATAATAATCAGAATAATAATAATAATATCGTAATGATAATAATAGATTTTACTTAAAACTTTACATACTGTATTTCCAGTGCAGTGTTTATGTCACACAAGTGTGGGAGGACATGAGGGTTGGTGTCACAAAAAGATTGTGGGGACGAGGGGAAGAAGGAACCACACCCAGAGCAGGAAACACCCCCACCCACCCCCATCGAACGCCCAGTGAGCCGGAGGGAAGTGGAGGAAGCCGGTGGTGGTGGTGGGGGTGAAGGATGTCGAGCTGCTGGATGCCGAAGATGTGGTGGGGACGGTGACAGACAGGGGGCAGTAGTAGTAAAAGAAGAGATGCATGCTGGGGGGTTGAGGCCGGGGGGCGTCCAGCGAGGGAGGGTTTGTTGTTGAAGGGCGAGGAGCCCCCAAACCAACACTGGACATGTTCTTTCATCCCTTCCTCCTCCTCCTCCTCCTCCTCCTCTCTCCAGCAGAGCAACTCCCGACAGACAAAACTACAGCATTCAACCCTGAGAAGGAAAAGAACACAATGAAAATGACTTGAATCGAGTAAAATGGGTAAATGTGATTAGATTAGATTAGATACAGGCTGACTCTGTCCAAACTGAACCTACCAGTACATCTTGTCCTTTTTACAATCATTAAATCTAGAGACTGCACTCGAACCTCATTTAAATTCAGCCGACATTCCCTTCACAGTAGTAACCCTGTGCAGCGACACGCCGTTCCCAGTGCCACGATCAGAAGTCCTGTTCTGTAAGCAGCAAATACAACCATAGACATCATATATACGTAGACGTCGCATTGACTGTGGAGGGACGTGCCTAAAGCGCCGCCATCTTGGTACAGGGCTAGCAGAGGAGGGAGTGCATGGACATCTATGGAGGTAAGAGGTACTCCACCATCTGATGGAGGTAAGAGGTACTCCACCATCTGGAAGGAGAATGATTCACTGAGTTTGTGTCTTTTTGTGTGATTTTATCTTTTTGTGTATTTCTGTGTTTTTTGTGTGATTTTTGTGTGATTTTTGTGTCATTTTGTGTCATTTTTGTGTTATTTTATGTCTTTTTGTGGCATTTTTGTGTATTTTGTGTCATTTTTGTGTCTTTTTGTGTCCAGAGAAAAATCCGCTGAGTTTTCGACCGATTTCCAAACAGTTTGATCAGTTAAAACCGTCCCCCACGTAGCTCTGACAGGATGCTGGGATGTCCTTTTGTTCTATTGATGTCTGCCTGTCTGTCCTCCATGTCTGACGTTTGGAACAAACAACCCTCGTGAATATACGTTGACAATTGATGGATTTATGATCACTTTTATAGAGCAGACATGTCATTCCTCTATAGACGTAATGCACTGTAGGAGGAGTGGCACTGTACCAAGATGGCCGCCGTGTAGGCACGTCGCTCCAATCGGCAGCAGCAGTCAACACGACGTCTACTTATACATGTCTATGTCTACAACGTGCACCGGATCTCCTCGGCTTTGTCAAAATGGTGACAATTCAACTTGAACTGTATTCTAGGGAAGAGGATGAAGTTGAAGTTGGTGGGCCTTGTCATGTCGTGGATAAGGCCAGACTAGCTTCCCCTCCAGCTTCACAGATATTAGAGCTGTACTATTCTTGTCATGCTGCTCTGAGCAACAAAACTATTTAATATCTTTCCAAGAATGTCCAACTTCTGCTTCAACAAACATACTGCCGTGTAAACACGCACCATCCAACTCTGTTCTGACTTTAATGTTTTCATGCTCGGCTGAGGTTTCAATGAAGATAAAAATGGAATCAGATTTTATAAATAAGTGATAAAGTTCCTGCACCTCCTGCTTCTACGTGTAGGATCAGTGTATTTAAGGCAGGTAGCGTTTTACCGCCATCAGATGTTCAATAAATAACAATGCGGTCGACAACAGAACCCCACAGTACATGCAAAAAGAAATTCATGTAATGGAGTTAATGATTTATTATGTGGGAATACCTCACCCTCCTCGGACTGATGGAAACAGTTTCTTTTGCTGACTTTCTGTTGGTTCACCTAAAAGCTACTCTGCATCTGAATTCAACCCTTTTTTTTCTGCTTCTAAAAAAACCCCGACACTGCACCCAAATAAATGTTGGATAAGGCCACTATCTGCTTTTGTTTCCATCTGTTCTCCTCTTCTGTATCACCTTTTCTCTATAATTCTGGTCACGTAAACAGCTTCACATCCTAACAACAGGGTTCCTACAGGTTTCTACAAGTTAAATTTAAGACATTTTAAAGACCTTTTTAAGACCACAAAAAGATTAGTACCCATTTCGCAGCCCTACCGGCAAAGAAAAAAAATCTGTAAGTTTGAGTTCAGTTTATCTAACCACACTTGATTAAATTTACATTTCCCCATATCCCCTACATGAAATGGGTAGCCTAGCTAGGTAATAAAGAAAGGTTTTGACCTGCGTTTGTGTTGTAAAAGAAGAATATATTAGTGACCTCTCCTCTTCAGTTGTGGTGCTAGCTCTTGATCTTTTATCTTAACTTTTCACTCACCGTATTTTTTCTTTCCTGGGTTGCGTTGCTTCTAAATGATTGTTTCCACCGCTTCACTTGATTGAAAATAACCGTGGTTGACAAATAAAACTTTAGAGTAATGTGGCAAGGAGAAAATTTAAGACCCAGATATCAAAATTCAAGACTTTTTCAAAACTTTTTAAGGTATTATTTCCAATTTCATAAATTCAATGCTTTTAAGACTTTTTAAGACCCTGTAGGAACCCTGTATCCATGTTCAGGTACAACAAACAGATGAACCTGCTGAGATAGAAACCCTCCTGCCGTCGTCTTTACCTCACTGGAGGGGCGCAGCTGGAGCGCCTGAGCAGTGGAAGTGGATGTTCTGCCACTTGCTGTCTCTGCGATGCCAGACGCGAGTTTCCTCCGACTGGCTGGACCGCGGCCGACCCTGGCCGTCCACATACTGAGTCAGGCGGATGTAAGCGATGCAGGCCGCGTCCTCGCCGATCAGGTGGACGTGGGGGTTCAGGATGGTGGTGTGGATGGGCTTGCTGTTCTTAGCCAAAACTGGAAAGATGGAGGAGACGACGTCAAGAGGACGAATGAGAAAGATGACAACAATAAGAAGTTCTTTTTTACTGCAGGGACTTGTGGGTCGTTTTAGGGCCAACAGTACCGTATTTTTCAGACTATAAGGCGCACTTAAAATCCTTTCATTTTCTCAAAAATCGACAGTGCGCCTTATAATCCAGTGCGCCTTATGTATTAATTCTGGTTGTTCTTACTGACCTCGAACCGATTTTATGTGGCACACGGCGCTCAAAAATCTGTCAAAACGTTTAGTACGACTTTGTTAAGCTACAAAGCCGCACCGCTTGATGGATTGTCGGAGCATTACGGCTACTGTAGTCAGGAGCCTCGCGGAGTAATACGTACTGTGCTTCAACATAATATTTATTTATTTTTTATTTTTTTTTCATTTTTTTTTATTGAACAAAGACCATTTTACAATGTCATATAATACAATGTAATGATGTATGTTTTTCTTTTTTCTTTTAACAAAGACACAAGCAAGAGTGCATATATCCGTTGAATATTATATACATAAAAGATCAAAGCACACACACATAAATACACGTATTTACATGTACATGGATACGTACACACGCATACTCACCCAGAGGTAAACAAATAAATCAAGACTGCTTATGTCCAAAACCCCCACCCCGCTTCAACATAATATTAAGGTCTGTGTGTATAAAGACCCCAAAATGGCTCCTGTTAAGAGACATGCTTACGAAGCGGATTTCAAAAAGTGAGTGTATTGTTTTGTATTTTATGTGTTACAACTGAACAATGTTGAGAGTTATTGTGAATGAGTTGAATAAAGTTGGACTCATCTGACTGTTTTGTTTTGCTTAATGCGCCTTATAGTCCGAAAAATACCTTTGTGCTTGTTCTAACCACAGGAACCGTCCCTGTAGAACCTCTTTAAGGGGAGAAAACAGAACCTAGTCCGTGGTAGGTGCTGCTGAGTGGCCCTGAAAAACTGCTATGGAGGTTTTATTCCTGAGTAGCTAAATCCAAAGATGGCGTCTTCATGTCCTTGTAGAGTAGAAAGAAACATCACTATTTTCTTTTTTTATAAATTATTTTTGTGGGGGAGAGTTTTTCCTTTATTGATAGAGAGAAATTGGAGGTTTAGAGGAGAGTGACATGCAGCAAAGTGTCTTGAGCCGGACTCGAACTCATGACCGCTGCTGGGGGACTGAGCCCACGTGGTATCGCCTTAACTCAGTGAGCTAAACATCAACGTAAAATTCACTATATAGGCAAAGATAACAGACCCTCTATTGTTCTGTTTCCTAATAATTAGTGTCCAATAGCTACAATCTGTCGTTGTTATGACACACTCAGCGTTAACGTCGCTGTTTAAGCTGTCAAATCATACACCGCAATAGAAACAGAAATGCTCCGTTCCTATAAACACTGGAGCCATCTTGCAGCTGTACCGAGTTCCTGCAGTATAAAAGCCACTTAATAATGTCCTGAACACCTCGTACTCTGCAAGTATTACTAGTATTACTACTGGAACACACTTTCTGTATCACACTGTGTAACTCTCACCTCACAGGAAAGCACATACTAGCTGTTATTATGTATTTTTATTCATTATCACGTTGACAAGTTGCGCTACTGATGTCAATGTGGGTGTAGGAGCTGCTGCCTGTGACCTCTTCAGGATCGAGCTTCAGTTCTCTAATATAAGTTTGTATTTGTAGATTCTTCTGCAAGCATCCCTTGATTTAATGCATTGTTGAGGCCTAGAATTAGCAATCGGACAAATAGAGAGCTGAATGAAAGAAATCTGACCACAGTGTTATGGAGAATATGTCTGAAGTCAAACGAATGAGAAACAAGATCAGGAAACAAACAAACATTTATCTGTTATTCTTACGGTTCTCAAAGTAGAATCTGTGGAAGTCCATCCCCTCTACCAGGTTGCCCAACGCCTCCGGCTCAAACGAAGTCAGTCCAGGGTCGCAGATCTTACTGAAAAGGAAATGGCAAAACAAACGTGAGTACATTTATTCTTTTACTGTGCCGTTCAATGCTGCTTTATACTTCCAGACTTCTACATTTCAAATAAACATATTAGACTTTCTACTTCACCACATTCATGATAGTTTTAGTTACACAGTGGATAACATAAAAAGCTTTTAACACATACAAAGCAGTGGTTTCAAACTGTTTTTATGCGGAGTCGGACTCACATTTCAGATGTCTAGGAGTTCCCTTTAAACTTCTCGCATGTTTTCGTTTTAATAAATGTTCAAATGATTCAATATCTCACCAAAATTAAAGATTAGAAAAAAAAAAAAAAAAAACAGAAAACAGATGTGTATCAGTCGTTCTTTCTTTTCCTCATTAATCATCAGACCAGACCTCAGACTCATCTTCCGTCTCTGTATATAAAACTGAATATAAAGTAGTTCAAACCTGCAGCTACAACATTAACCTGCTGTTGACACACTCATACTTTAGTATTAATAATGTAATGATGCCGTATAGAATAATTTATCAGTCAGAGGGAGGAAACCAGGACTTTCCATTTTAAACTTTATCTACACTTTACTGAAGACAAGACTTCAATTTCTAATGAAGTACTTTTACATGGGGGTGGGGCAACAGGTTAAGCCCCTGGGCTACTGATCAGAAGGTCAGAGGGTCAAACCCCCACTGTGGGCCCTTGAGCAAGGCCCTTAACCCCTGACTGCTGCCCGGGCGCTGCACCGCGGCAGCCCACTGCTCCTAGTATGTATAGTTAAGGTTAGAATAGGATGAATGCAGAGAAGGAAGGAACCCAAGGGGATCAATAAAAGGTTAGATTATTATTATTACATTGCTGGTATAATATTTCTTCCCCCCACTGCCAAATATTAACTTCAACAATAAAACGCAGACTCACGCGTATGCCTCAAAGTCTCCATTGTTGATGGCCTCTATCAGCTGTTCAGTGATCTTGATAATTTCTTGTTTGCGTGCTGCAGAGGACAGAAGGAACAGAAGTTAACCAGAGGTCATCGCTTTAAAGACGGAGAGCAGTTAGTGTTTTAATAATTCAGGAGCACAACAACACAGCTGCCACACACACAAGCTGCACCTAAGCCAGAAACAATGTGTACACGGGGAAAAGTAAGTATTTGAGTGTGGATCCATGTGCAAAGCTGAAACAGCAGGTTCATTCAGTTTTGAGTTAGATACAAGCAACAGAGACGCTCCTAAAGATGTGATTTCCAAACACACTGTAATATGAGCACACGGAGGGCATCACCTCATATCAACACAAGCAGTGTCACCTCTGTATTTAAAGGCATCATACTGAGTCAAACGCAACCAAATGATTCATAAATCCATCCGCAGTCAGCAGTGCTCTCTGTAGCAGAGCACAGAGGAGGTTAATAAGCAAAAACACACCAACTGTAACTCAAAGTACCAGCATCCACCCAAAGCAGAACACCGTTAAGTACGTTCCTGAACACACGAGGCCCAGAGGGAAACCCTGAGATGTCTGTTGATTGGGCCTCCTGGTTAGCTACCATGCGTAGGGTTGGGGGGTGGCTCAGTACTCACTCTGGGAGGAAGACAGGGAAAGGCTGGAGGGGGAGTGAGGGGGAGGTG
>OMNN01091011.1:0-17582 GCA_900302755.1 Chromis chromis | reverse complement strand
ATGTCCATGGATGAGTACGATGTGGTGGATCTGGAGCACGAGACGTTGGTTTTAGTGGTGACCAGCACATTTGGAAACGGAGACCCACCTGAGAATGGAGAGGTATGTGTATATATACAATTGCAAGAAAAAGTATGTGAACCCTTTGGAATTTCATGGTGTCCTGCCATAGACACCCTGCTTGTTCAATGTTTTACGTATGTAGACTCATGAACACAGATGTTAGCCAGTTCCAATGACACCTTCAAATCTTTGGCTGTCACTCAGGGTTGTTTCTTTACCTCATTGATGAGTCTTCGTTGTGCTCTTGGGGTCATTTTGACTGGGTGCCCACTTCTTGGTAGAGTAGCTACAGTCCCAAAGAGTCTCCATTTGTAGATGGTTTCCCTAAATGTAGACTGGTGCATTTCTAAAGTCTTTGAAATCGCTTTGTTACCCTTTCCAGCTGTATGTAGATCAACAATTCTTGATCGCAGATCCTCTGAAAGCTCTTTTTGGCGAGGTATGGCTCACATAAGTGTATTCTTGTTGTGCTGACCAAATTAAAAACGCTTGAGTGGTTTTTATCAGTCAAAGGAGCTCTAGTCCACACCTCCAAACTCATGTTCTTAACAGGACTCCAGGTATGCTAACACCTGACTACAATTAGCTTTTTAGAGGTCATTAACTCAAAGGTTCACGTATACTTTTTCCACAAGCACTATGAGGTTTTTATGGTTGTTCTCAATAAAAACATGAAAGATCAGAATTTTTTGTGCGTTTTTATTTTAGGCACATTATATTTGTCAATAACCTTGACTTAGATGAAGATCAGATCACATTTTATGACAAATTAATGCAGAAAACCATGAAATTCCAAAAGGTTCACATACTTTTTCTTGCAATTGTATATATGTAATATTGAACAACTCTAGTCAGTTAACACAGATTGCTAACCGTCTCTCATATGTTGCTGCAGAAATTTGGAGGTGCCTTAATGGAAATGCGCCACCCAACATCCAACACAGAGGACAGAAAGTGAGTTCAGGCCCTCATCCCACCTATGTTTGTATTTATTGATGCCAGTTTTCATCTTTTTTTCCCCCGACTGAGATAAACATCAGTGTGTTTCATCTCTTTGCTTTTGCCCCCCTCCCCTCTGGGAAGGAGCTACAAGGTCCGTTTCAACAGCGTGTCCTCTTACTCTGATACTCGGAAGTCCTCCAGCGACGAACCGGAGGCCAGGATTAACTTTGAGAGCACTGGACCTCTCGCTAATGTCAGGTAAACAAACCGAACCGGATCAAATCAAACAGCCATAACAGGACTCTGTGTGACTTCGCTAGCCTGAAGAATACTAAGTATTCAGGTAAATAACATGGTGGTGATTTGCAGAAACACAGATGTAGACGTCAAGATAAAAAACATGGTCAAGTCAACAAGATCAACGTGGACTGACATGCTTCACACTGGAATCTATAGTCACTGAAATGCTTTCATACAAGTGTTTATATCCTAGCTTAACCTTTCTGAACTGCAAGAAATTCTGGGTGTTATTTTGTTCTCACTTGTTTTGACTGCAATATAAAGTCCTGCACCTCCATGGAAACAGCACAACGATGGCTAGAAGTAGAGAGAACTAAAAATTGTCTTCTGTGCTGTATGACACAGTTATAATGCCATAAATCTTAGACAAAAGTTTCTTTGATCATTTACTGCATGGAAATTGAAAAAACGGTGCCCACAGGTGTTCCCAAAACTGGGAAAAAAAACCTGACTTTACATACTACAGATATTTTACTACTTAAATGTTTAATTTGCTTCCATATTTGTCTTCTATCTGTGTAAACACACAGCCTGCAGTTCAACCCATTTGATTTTTTTTGTCAATTTTTTAAAAATATGAAATGCCGAATAAAGGGATTTTGATGAAATACCACAAGTTCAAGCTTAGATCTGGTTACGTTTTCCTGATGGCGTGTCCCAGATGAGTAGTTAATAACCATCAGAAAGTTGAAAATCCAATTGTTCCTTCTGTTATTGCTGCTTAAATTGTGTAATTTTGTCAATTTTCTGACAAAACTGCACGTCATAGATGAGGGAATCCTGATGGTTCTTTCCGTTTTAACAGTTTTTAGGCTCTGAAAATTTGAGGAATTTATTGTATTTTTTTAAGATAAGATGACTTTCAAACACACTGGGAGGGATAATAAGCAATTTTAATTTTGATATATTGCATAATTATTCAGAATCAATGTTCAGTACACAGAAGGACAGTATATTTAAGGAAAATCAATCATTGGACTAGGGCTGCACGGTGGCTCAGTGGTTAGCACCGTCGCCTCACAGCTAGAAGATCCCCAGTTCACATCCCGGTTAGGACGCCTGGGATCTTTCTGTGTGGAGTTTGCATGTTCTCCCTGTGCAGTGTGGGTTCTCACCAGGTTCTCCAGGTTCCTCCCTCAGTCCAAAAACATGCTGAGGTTAATTGATGATTCTAAATTGTCCGTAGGTGTGAATGAGAGTGTGCTTGGTTGTCTGTCTCTATGTGTAGCCCTGTGATAGACTGGAGACCTGTCCAGGGTGTCTCCTGCCTTCATCCGAGTCGGCTGGGATAGGCTCCAGCCCCCCCGTGACCCTACAGAGGATTAATTGGTGTATAGATAATGGATGGAATCATTTGACTATCTTTACTCACATATAACCAATGTCTTAGATCACCTGTTTGTGGTGACTAGCAGCTTTAACAATATCATTATATGTCCATTTGTTGCCTGTTGTTGCACGGGCGTGACACAGGAAAACATTTCTGCACCGCTTCTGTCTGCTAGATGCAAATGTTTTTTTTAACAACCGAGTCACAGCTTTGTCTTAAATTAGTAAGCAGTTATTGACAAAACACTTTCACTGATTGAGTACAAAACACATGGACTGTATTTGTAGTCATTAATTAAGAAAGGCCACAGGGGTAATCGTGTTTCTAGCAATGCCATAATTAAAAATGCACAAGTTGCAACTTCTGCCAGCTTTCTAATATGCCATTATCGTACTTAACCACAGTATTCCTCTAAATTTAGCTTTTTCATTAGAATCTTGCCTCTCTGGCCGCTCCACAGGAGAGCGGCTGTAAAGCTCCTTTGGGATGACAAATCTTATTGCAGTGGACAGTTTGCTGATCTGTTAAAGACGAGGAGACAGCAGGAATTTCGCTCAAACGTGAATCTGATGCAGACTGACTTGTTCACAGTGAAATCTATTTCATGTTTGCATCTATCCAAACCCAGACAGGACAAGTGTTTGTAAATACGTCAGCTGTTTTCAACTGCATTTCCAGAGTTTTCTAACATGGATTTGTGTATGTTTGAGTTCTGCTTTTTTTATTTTTCTCTACCTGCCTCTCTTCCATCTCCATCTTTTTTTTTTTTCTTCTTCATGTGCCTTTGTTTAGGTTCTCAGTGTTTGGCCTTGGCTCCAGGGCCTACCCACACTTCTGCGCCTTTGCCCACGCTGTGGACACACTGTTTGAAGAGCTGGGGGGTGAGCGCATCCTACGCATGGGAGAAGGAGATGAGCTGTGTGGCCAGGAGGAGTCATTCAGAACATGGGCCAAGAAAGTTTTTAAGGTTGGTTTCATGGGCTGAGACCCTTTGGGCTCGGTTAAGTGTGGGGCGCTCAGAAAGGGCTGTTCGTTTGTCCTTTATTATAAGATGAATATGATGGTTGCTTGTCAAGGTTTAGATGCTAATGTGATGCCCTGTTTTCTGTGCAACAACATAAATGAAATCAAAAAGCCATCTCATTCCTTTTATGCCACCCAAAAGTCAAGGTAGTAAGTTGTTTAGAGGTACATAACCTTGAGACCTTGCAGAGGCAGTCCAATGTATTTTTAACAATCCTTTGTTATCCCAATGCCAAGAGACACTTTATAAAATGCATATATTCTCTCCTGTGCTTGTTGTTGTTGTTGTTGTTCCTGCTGCGTATCAAGGCTGCCTGTGACGTGTTCTGTGTTGGCGACGACGTGAACATCGAGAAGGCCAACGACTCCTTGATCAGCAACGATCGCAGCTGGAAGAAGAGCAAGTTCCGCCTAACGTACACGGCCGAGGCCCCGGCCCTCACCGAAGGTAGGTGATCCTGCAGGAACTGAGTAATGAGCTGCTGATGGTTTCTTGGTATTTAAAGAAGCTGTAAGTGCTAGTAAGTGCTGCAGCACAAAATAACCATAATGTATCTGTAGAGGGATGGAAGGGTTATTGATCAGGACCAGTGACTCAGACATTACATCACCTGGAGCTGACAACTGTGGCTCTGCTGTAGAATGAAAAATTGCACTATGATGTGATTTCAAGAGGCCCAGAGTTCAAAATATAGTACTAGAACTTGTAAACTCACATATTTTATCTTGTTAGCATGCCCATATGATGTTTTTTAGATGCTAAAAGACACATTAGGAGGAAAATAGACATCACAGTAAAGGATTTCTACCTTTAGACTGCAGTGTACCGATGACAGACTGCAATACATGGATTCAGACTTTCAGGGTTTCATATGAAATAAATCAAATAACCAGTCCTGTTATCTTGCACGGTGGAGCTTTCTGTATCATTATACCTCCTAGCTGAATGACTTCATATTACAACTTGCCATTGTGTAGTGTAGAGTAGCTTTATAGTGTTTGAGCAGAGCTGTAGGTGAGCTGGTGTGCTTGGGGTGCAGGAAGTAGGGTGGGCACATTACAGATGGAACATTATAGAAGATTCAACAGTGTAGAGCTACATTATGGCATTTTAAGGCAGAAGGGGATTCGTTTCATGGGCAAAACTTCTAAATATGTAACTTTGAGCCACACAGATTAGTGTTATGTATTAAGTTAATGACCAGAGAGAGACTTTAAAAGATATGAAGACTGTTAAGTAGGCAGGAAGCCAGGCTACGTGCAACTCTGATAAATAACGGCTACCAAGGCAGTAATATTAAGGGGTCAATATGGGATCAAAACAATGGAATCAATGCCAGTTAAAGATGTCAAGATTGCATTTTGGGATATGCATTTGTCCACTTTCTGGCTGAGAGTTGGATGGAAAGTTTGACACCACTTTCAAATCCGTACATTAAGTATAAAGCAAGTGCCAGGAGGAAATTTATGCGATTCATATGCAAGTAGCTTCACATAGCCAGACCATTCTCCAGCTCTGTCCCAGCATCATAGAATGGTCTGACTGCACCTCATTATAATTCTGCTATAGAAGGGAAACAAACACTCTACATTGTTTGTATTACTTCTAACCGATCACTGTCATCTTGGGTGTTGCTAAGCCCAGGATGCAGCAACGGTGCCCCTGCAAAATAGTGCCGGGGGAACTGATTTGGTGCACATAAGGGAGCACTGTTATTAAAATGGCTAATTCACCAGGTTCCTTATTGAACGATCCAAATCTTCTGGAAAATGTAGAATTTTCAGTGTGGTAGGTTGCTAGATTGGAGGTTGTTGTTCTCGTAGCAGAGGGGATTTTAAAAACAGTAATATGCACATAGCGGAAATGGCAAGATTATACCTGCAAGCTACATCTAGATATTAGTATAAAAATGTCATAAGTAACAAAGACATAGTTTTTTGTGTTTCCTATTATTAATAATATGCCCTGAAAAGTTTACAATCAATATAATTTGAATATATAGTTGCCTGATATAAGTGCTGTCGTATATGATCGTGTTTGAACCCATTATTATGCAGCAACTCTACAGTAGTTACCCCACATTGTACCCTTGAAAACCACAAAACACCTCCTGTTTCCAATCTTTATGCTAAGTTAAGTTTGAGTTTGGGTCCTGACCTGGAATTGTACTTCATGTATAGACACGGGAGTGGTATCGATCTTCTCATCTAACTCTCGGAAAGAAACCACATAAGTTCATTTTCCAAGCAGAAAGGTCTAATAAAGGTCTAATAAATCCATAAATAATGTAAATGTTGTTTCTGTCTGCCAACAGCATTGTATAATATTCACAAGAAGAGAGTTTACGGAGCAAAGATGCTTGAATCGCAAAACTTACAAAGTCCCAAATCCAAGTAAGTAGCACTTCTCACAAAAAAGAAAAAGATAATTAGTATCCTGTTTTGTTGAACTTGTAAAATCATGTTTAATTGATCTAAATCCTGTGGTGTCCAACCAGTTCGTTCTGTTTCTACTGGTGTGTGAAGTACATGGAACAGACTGAAAGTGGTGCAGTGTTATTCCCTAAATCTCTGCTCTCTTTTATAGTCGTTCCACCATATTTGTGCGGCTCCACACAAACAACCACGACAGCCTGAGCTACAGGCCCGGCGACCATCTGGGCATCTTCCCTGGCAACCACGAGGACCTGGTGACGGCTCTCATAGATAAGCTGGAGGACGCTCCGCCCGTCAATCAAATCGTCAAAGTGGAGTTCCTGGAGGAGAGGAACACGGCTCTAGGTGGGTGATGTTATCAGCGACGTCACGCTACTCCGCGAACACAGTAGGCGTGAAATCAGGAGGGTTGCAGTTTTGAAATCTGGGCAGGATGTCAAAATTCAAAAAGGCGAGTAAGAAACGGCGTCTCTTGCCTCAGCAGACACCACGAAGTCACACTTCAGCAAGGTATCCATGTCCAGAAATCTTTCAGTGAAGCTGTGTATTGGCAAACAGTTGTGGCGACACTGGGGTGACTTAGCTGTGATTTTCACTGCGACTGTGAGGGAAGGTGTTTCTTAAACATAGAATTGATTAAAATGTACCTTGACAATTAGACTCTTGATAATAGCTTATTAAACTTCCAGCCTGTGAAATGCTTTCTCCTGTTTCCAACAGCAACCATACTATGCGAGAACACTGGACTGTTTTAAGAATAACTCTTTATTTCAACCCTGCAATTTAGCATTTTCAAGCAGTAAGGACTTAATTAAAGTCTTTATACACCTACACAAACAGAAATCATTATCATTATTTACTTCATATGAGTAGTTACAGCTGTAGACGGATGCATCAATGAACTCAGGGAAATCCCTGATGTCAACTTACAGCTACACAGTGTTGCTATAGTGTAAACCATTTAAGTGTTTATATCTTCAAGAGGCTTCCTGCTTAAGATAGGGTTGAATAAATACAAAAGGTTTACAAAATTTGCAAGAGAGACTAAACTGTTTAGGAATAATTGGACTCCTTACACTCACACATGTTTAAAATCCCAGAAGAACGCACCAAAGGGCCACGAGAGGCAACAACTATAATGTCACTGTAGCTGTCTTTATTTAACCCTCTGAACCCCAACAGTTTTGTGGCATTTGTCACATTTCTGTCTCACTATGAGCTCATTTTCACTGCAGTATAAAGTCTTTCACCTCTATGGAAACAGCACAACCACGGCTAGAAGTAGGAGAAATATCTTGTGTGCACTATGAAAAGTTATTATGCAATAAATCATTAAAAAAGCAAAAGTTGAATTTCTTAGGTTTTATTGTTTTACAAAAGATGAGAAAAACTGTAATCAGCATGTATAACATTTTTTAGAAGTACCTAAATGTGCTACCAACACTGCAGAAGAAAAAAAAAGGTGACTCTACATACCATAGATATTTTACTGTTTATTTTTTGAATTTGTTTCCTGTACTTGTCTCCTACCTGCTCTGTGTAAACACATCCTGCAGTTCAACCTAGTTCAGCTGAAAATTCCATGAAATAATATCACATAATGGTTTGGTAATAGCTGAGTCACTCTGTGGACCACAGAATTTTGATTTTTTATGTAATCTTGTTAGTGCAAATGATTTATTTTTTGGCAAATTTTTAAAAAAAGGCATGTAGAAAAAAAAATATTTTGATCAAATATTATGTTGAGCTCTATCTTGGTCAAGTTTGTTTTGGGTTTAAAAGGTTTGAACATGTTCTGTAACACAGCTTGCATTGCATATTTGGTGAACTCGGTTCTAAGCTAAAATGACAGTTGTAGAGGGAGCGTACCTATGTTCCCCTGGTCCTATGTTCCACGCTTTGTATGGGACCGGGGAACAAAGGACCCTTTTTCTAAATAAGGGTCCTTTGTTCCCCGCTTTTCCCCAAAAGGGTCCTATGTTCCCCGCTTTGTATGTGACCGTGGAACATAGGACCCTTTTTAGGAAAAATGGGGAACATAGGGATGACCCCGTTGTAGATTTAACAACAACAAAAGAAATGTTTTATGTAACTTGTATTTTGTCCACTTGGGGGCAGCAGACTAGACTGTTAACAATATGCAACCCTATAAAAGTGTTGTGAAGATCATGTTAGCCAACAATTAGCTTCCATTTGGAGAAGCGATTCGGTTCACCTCGCCATCATCGTACCTCTGTTTTGGTCTCAACTAACTCCTAAGAGAGACGTCTTTTATAGTAAACGGTTGCCTGATGCACCGAAACCGTATTTATAAGACTACAGGCCAGAAATTGAATCAAAAAAAGAGCTTAAAGAAGCAATAATATGCCATGGAGGTGAAAGGAGCTGCAGAGTTTGCGTGATAGTTATCTGGGAGTCATTTGATCCACTGTTAATATCTATGTAAATGAACACAGCTTTAACATTTTCCTTGTCTGCAGGTGTGATCAGTAACTGGACCAATGAGACTCGTATCCCTCCCTGCACCATCTACCAGGCTTTCCAGTACTTCCTGGACATCACCACTCCGCCGAGCCCCGTGCTCCTGCAGCAGTTTGCTGCTCTGGCAACCAACGACAAACAGAAAAAGAAACTAGAGATCCTCAGTAAGGTAAATTCACTTAGTCTTCTGCGTTACCATCAACACTGACCTTTAGAATTATTGAGCCACTGCAGTGCCGAGTGCTTAGCCTGGGTCGTGACCAGACACGTAAGGGATTTGTGAAATATGTGCGTAGGCTAAATCCAAAGATATCCTCTCTTGTTTTCCATCTGACAGCCAAATATATGCAGACATTATTCACTTCTTTTTTTTTTATTAGAACTCTTTTTAAAGCGCGAGTCTATAAAAAGTCACCATGTGTTTAAGGCTCAGCAGCAACCAACACATCCATCATGTTTGCTCTGACAATATGGGAGATGGTTTCTGTGTCTGCGAGCCGATTTGATGCACTTTGCACCGATGGAAACGCGTACAGTAGGAGTTAGCTGGCGACAAATTAAAGCGGTTGATCGCTCTAACCCAGAGCCATTCCCCCCCTTGCAGTGCCTCCCACAATTCACTCTCCATTTTTGTCAATGTGTGGAAAAAGGCTGGATGAGGCCAAGCAGTGACTCATATGCTCATACACAGAATCATTGTCACCAGAGCGAGAGGGAAAGATGGAAGGCTTCTGCATTCGGAAAAAGAAACTGTACAGTAGAACCAGCGTTTTTTATTTTTGTATGCGCTCGATCTCGACTTCATTTCATGACTAACGCAGAGTTTTCTGACTTTTTTTTTTAAACCTTCTTTTTAACATACAAATGCATCAGAAAGCAAACAAGTTGTAGTGTCTGTTTTCGAATGAAAGAAGGAAATCATTAAAGAAAAATAAAGCAGCTCCTGATATGTGGAAAGTCCCAACACCCCGTCTGTTTATCAAGGTTGAAAATCGCAGGCGCCAAAATACTTTTGCTCTTACATTGTTGCTAATTGCGGATAAGGTGCTTCCAACTGTGTTTTAGGCTGAGAATGGAGGCCACACCGGGCTTCCTAATGGGCGCTGAGTCGCTCATTAGCGGCTTGAGAACAAAGCAGAAGTCGATAACATATCAAAGTTTTTTCCAGCCTGGTGGCAGGGCTCTAAATTTATCACGTCCAAATGTCAGCGATGACACACAAAAACAGTTGGGGAGTGGATGGTGAATGGTTCTCCTTGTGGCTGCCTCCTTGTCTCCAGTCTCGAATATTTACAAAACTAAAAGAAGAAACTACCTTCTGTTTGTTCTGTGATCGTGGTGGTTACACCGGCTTCATGATCGGGACAATTTAGCAATTTACCAAGGCAAAAACTATATCTAATGGCCTTTCAGAACATGCACTCCTTTTCATTAACCCTTTAAGTCCTAATGCGTCATTAGCGACACGTTTGGGCTAGCGCACTTTGGAATACCATAAATATGTCACCCTTTGTACTATCTGAAAGCTGAGGCATTGCGCTTTACAGTCAACATGGTGTCATTACGGTAAATTCATTCGTGCCACCCCAGGAATCCGCTGGATGAAATTACCGTAAAATTACCATAACTCTTATAATAGGCAGTAAATCGTAAATAACTGCCAGACATTGAAAGTTTCGACATTTTCTGACCTTTTTGTAATCAAAATAAGAAAAAAAGACCAGGCAGACATTTTGAGGCTCAGGTCTTAAAGGGTTAACTTGAACATGTCGGCTTTATGAATGAATGAACACCCTGGTCACTTTACCGTAATCTCACTAGGTCAAGCGTAGTGTCATTTCTGTATCACTTTCAACAAGGCACGGTTCTGTACTGCATGAATTCACATTAATAAATACAAAACCGACATACTTTGAGTTGTATGAAGTGATTTGGGCACCAATCTTGATTCAAAATACATCCCAGAGAGCAACAAAGATACAGCTTGCATGCCGAAATTACAACACACCTTTCGTATTCTCTTTGCTCTTCAGTGTCACAACTGTTACGCATCATATAGGGAAATGTCCCTACAAATAAATCAAAACAGATACCAACAACTCAGACTAATGAGATTCACCAAAAGTGAATGTAATCCGTGTTTTGTTTTGTTTTTTGACAAATCATTAACAGGAGCTGAAGTTGAATTTGTTGCTTCCGGTTGTTTGTAGGAATCTTTCTCTCTCGGGCATTTACCGCATGTTCTTCCCCACCGTCTCCCGTTTCTGACTCTATCCACTGCCCTATTGAATAAAGACGAAAAGCCAAAAATAAATAAACCTCAAAGTTAAAAAAAAGTTGCGTGCATTTACGGATGTGAAACAACAGCGCTGGTTAACTTCATTAGATGCTTATGATTATAAATTATCCCTGACATGGAGACAGGATCAATCAGGATCTAAAGACAAGTCAAGCAGTGTACTTTTCTTCACTTCAGAGCCACAGTTTAAAAGCTGCAATTAAACCATTTGTTGTCAGATTAGGTACTGAATTCCATCAGAGCTGTTGGGACATTTTAATTTTACTGTTTGTAAAGTGATATGTAGATGATCATCACACAAGGACAGAATTTTCAATAGCTGGGAACTCGGAAATAAACGAGGCTATATGTTTTTTGATCTTTTGGTGAGCTTGCTGTTAGCTTAGATTTAGTATTTTGTTTATTAATGTATTATGTATTATACAGCACAAATGTCACACCATGGTTCTTTCCATCGCCGTAGTAGGGATGTCTGAATGAAGCCACAAGGAACATTAGCATTAAAGTGACAGAATGCAATTACTTTAAAGGGTTTAAGAAATATCCACTGACATTTTATCCCCACCTTGTCTTTCTTCTTGCCACCCCAGGGCTTGCAGGAGTATGAGGAGTGGAAGTGGTACAACAACCCCACACTGGTGGAGGTGCTGGAGGAGTTCCCCTCCATCCAGATGCCCTCCACTCTCCTGCTCACCCAGCTGCCCCTGCTCCAGCCTCGCTACTACTCCATCAGCTCCTCTCCAGACCTGCACCCAGGAGAGATCCACCTCACCGTGGCCGTGGTCTCCTACCGGGCCAGAGGTAAGGAGCCACTTCTTGGAGTAGGGTTTTTTTTTTCTAGTTCAAGAACTGCTGTTACGCCTCTCCAATCATTTTAAAGTGGTGTAGGCGTAGCTTCAGTTACTGTGGTCTTCCCTGCTGCCTAGAAAGGCAAACTTTAGTGGTCCTGTGAGGCTTTTGAGGGTCTGGAAATTGGTCTTCTGCATTTTTTTCCCCTAGCATTTTAATCACATGCTGGGGTTTGAAGGAAATAGTATTTTGCAGCAAGTTTTTCTGTGTATGCTCAGTTTATGCCGCGGATAAAAGGCACTCTTCAAGGCTGCTGCAAAGGCTCAAAAAGTCGAATGACTCAGCGTCTCTGAAAACACTCTGATAAAAATTGATTGGTATTTATCTCGGAAAGCTTCACAGGGCAGCCGGACCACAACTGTAATTACAAGAAACGTAGATTTAGAGGGAGATTGTACACCTCTAAATGGATTCAATTTAGAGATATGAGCACAAACACAAATAAGACAAACCAGTGCAGGTATAGCAATCTGAGTGACAGTATATAAAATCCATTAGATATCCAGGTTTAGTGTAAGCCTTTGTGCCTAGTATATCACAAGACTCTTATAGCGCAACCTTTGCAGGTAGCATCTATAATCTCAGTCTTTGAAGTAGCCAGTAAACATTACCGCAGCAGCTCACTTGCTATTTTTCTCTCACGCGTAATGTGCACTTGTGCGAGCATATTACTATGATTGTCTAAGCAACAGCTGAATTACTGCAATTTCCCTTTAGAGAGCGAGCAAGAGAAATGGCCCTAGCCTTGCGAGCGCGTTAGGGCCACTCCTCTCCTGTTAGTTTGCACACTTAGAAAGAGTGGGAGGCAGAGGGGAGGGAAAAAAGGTAAAGTGCTCGCCTGGTAATCATCCCTTTCAGATGGAGAGGGGCCTATCCACCATGGAGTGTGTTCGTCGTGGCTCAACAGGATAGAGAAGGGGGAGATGGTGCCGTGTTTCGTCCGAGGGTAAATATCAGAACCTTTTTTCTTTTTGTCCGAGGAATTTTGCAGGATTGCAGATAAATTTGTATTGTGACGAGTCAAAAGAGAAGTTTAATCTGGGAAAATAATCTAGTTTGCTTCCTTGTTAACACTTCAAATTAAAAGCACTTTCTTCTCCATGTGCTGAATGTGTGGCTACAATCAACGCCCTAGAAAATAAAACAGAATAATTTAAAAAGAGATGTCTAAACATCACAAAAGCTGTGCCACTGAACTCACTAATTAGGGTGTTTAATCTTGTTTGTTGAATTTGTGCGAAAGCTTAAGTGTGAAAATGGCAACCAGGGGTTATGTGTTAGAAAAATGTATTGGTTGGCACTAAATAAACAAGACAAATGTGTTAATTAGTGAGCTTTAGAGGTATGCTAGGCAGATTTTTATTATTGCTAGACAGAGCTAGGGTAGCATTTTGTGCTAAACTACAAAAGTCTGTATAGATTCTAGCAGTTGGATAGCTCAGTAGCTAACACCCCAGACCTTGGCATGGGAGATCGGTGGTTCAAATCCCGGTCAGGGTGCAGGTGTCCATTGAGGACCCTTAGGCAAGGTCCTTAATGCTGCCCTGCCTACCCACCTATGTACGTCGCTTTGGATAAAAGCGTCTGCTAAATGAAACTGTAGACTGTAGAATTCTCCGTCATTCAAGTCATGGCGATCCAAAGAGCTTCAGTAAAGGCAACTGAACTTACATTTTTGGTTCTTGAAGACGTTTCAGCTCTCATTCAAGAGGCTTCTTCAGTTCTGAAGGATATGAATGTCTTAGATATACATTGTCACCCCCAACTTACAAGGCTATGGGCTCATTAACAACCCAACAAAGTGTGACTTTTGTGAAACTGCTCTGAGACGACTAATGGGGGTTAAATATTCTCGGGAGGTACCTCAAGTCTGCATTATATGTACCTGATAATTGGTGTTCCCCTCCTCTGTATAACAATGGTTGTTCCAGATGACTTCCCATCTCTCCAAGTCTCTTGAAAAACAGGTGAAATGTCTTCAGAAACCTAAAGGACAAGTCCAGCTGCCTTATACTGAAGATCTTAGCATGAGCTAAGCAAACTAGCTTCTGGAAGTGGCTTTATATTTAGCATGCAGATATGAGAGAGCGATCGGTCTTCTCGTATAACTCTTGGCAAGAAAGATCTGAAAAGATATGAATGTTATAGGCTTTGTGGTCACTTTTAGGATATTTTTTCATGTTTTTTTTTGTCTATTGCATTGTTTTAGTGCACCATCATTCCAGCTTCCCAGAGACAACCAGGCACCGTGTATCCTGGTGGGTCCAGGAACAGGCATCGCCCCGTTCAGAAGCTTCTGGCAGCAGAGACTATACGACCTTGAGCACACCGGTTGGACTTACTTCTCTTTTTTTTCCCTTAGAGATTTATTTGTCACCAGCTTGTAGAGAGGCTTTGTGTTGGATTTTCACTGCTGTAAAAGAACCTGTAGATAAAATCTTCAATTTGATGTCTCATTGTGAAAATATCCAGGACAAGCCGACGGATTTATTCTTCCAGTTAATACGCTATCGCACGCGTCTGAGGTGTAATAATGGAATTTAGACCATAATCCCCGTCAGAGGTTTAGATAATACACTATCACTTCACATTCTCCTGTTGTGAGCAACACAGTAACTCTGCCTGTCGTCTCCAAGGGATTGAGTCATGCCCCATGATCCTGGTGTTCGGCTGTCGGCAGTCTGAGATGGACCACATCTACAAGGAGGAGACCATCCAGGCAAAGAACAAAGAGGTGTTCAAGGAGCTCTACACGGCCTATTCCAGAGAACCCGGCAAACCAAAGGTGCGACCGCTAAACTGCTGTGTGGGTTTGAAATGAATTCACAGACTAGAGAAAAGGCTGAATAAAAACTGCTGTGGTTCTATTCTGAAGTGTCATCACTCCAATTGACACTGTCTGTTTCCATTTTAACACTTTCCACTGTAGTTTTTTCTGCCTTCCTTATGCCTCTGCTTGCTTTGTTGTACTGAATGATTCTTGTTACTATTAGCAATCGCAGTCGATAGCAGAGTTTAGAAAGAAAAACCTACATTACTCTAGGATTATTTTCTACCTGTGTGCACCATAGTTTCAACTTTCGACTTCTCTTGGTGCACACTCATCACTTCTTCCCTGCCTCTCTGTCAGAAATACGTACAGGATGTACTGCGCGAGCATCTGTCGGAGACGGTGTACCAGTGCCTGAGGGAGGAGGGTGGACACATCTATGTGTGCGGCGACGTCACGATGGCCGGGGATGTTCTCAAGACTGTCCAGCAAATCATCAAGCAGCAGGGCTGCATGAGCCTGGAGGATGCCGGCTTCTTCATCAGCAAGCTCCGGGTAAGAGATGTGCAACACTGTCAACGTTACGTTCACTCTTCAACCCCATTGAGGAGGATATTGGTTTTAATTAGAACCCTACATGAAGCAGATGAAAGGTGTATGTAACTGAGTGCCAAGCATGGAACAGCAATGAGTCATTATTATCCAAACAGGTTAAAAACACCACCCACTGTATTACTTTGATCAGTGAACTCGAGGGCAAAAAAGGCTAAAAAAAAAAAAAGACAAAGAATGATGACGCACGTCACCACGCCTACTACTACACACTTACCTGTGTAGTAAACACATGAATAGATGGATTGTCAGCGCTGCTCGATTCATCTGTTCGCCCTCGTTTTCTCCGCCTTCACGTGTTCTGTTGTCGACAGGATGAGAACCGCTACCATGAGGACATCTTCGGCGTCACCCTGCGCACCTACGAGGTCACCAACCGGCTTCGTTCGGAGTCCATCGCCTACATAGAGGAGAGCAAAAAGGACTCAGATGAGTAAGTGGTTCGGGACCATTTTTCATAGAGAGAAAACTGCTGTAAGATGCAAATCGAGGAGAGGTTTTAATAGGATGGTAGTACAAAAGGCACAAGAAGTAAGAATCACGCTCTTTACCCTTAGAAGTCAATTTGAAAAAGTTACACTGAGGTCCTTAAAGACTGAAACATCAAAAGCAATGCCAGAAAAATGTTATGTATTAATATTATTTTTCCCTTTCAATGACTTATCTCTTTTGATCTACATCAGTCCAGTCATAATAACTAACTATTCATCAAATATAATCAAGTAAAAATGGCAATTTTGAAGCCAAAGCTCCAGAATGAAAGCTTAATAACACAAAATGCATGGTTTAATGATGTAAAGGCAGAGGCATCAAAAACAGCAGTTTTAATGGGTTTCAATGGGGACATTTTTGTCTTTAAGGTCCTGAGTGCAACAATTTTGCATACACACTGTGTTAATGTATTATTGTGGCTGAGGTTAAAATTTTACACACCAAATTTTATAGCAAATGCTTTAACGTAGCCAAAATTATGTAAAAAATCAGGGTTAAATCAATAAATAACCATGAATCTACTGGAAATTTGGTCTGCTGTTGAGATATATCAGCCGCTGCACAGACAGACTGACTGCTGGACAGATTAAGAAATTTCTGTCTTGTTCTTTCCAGGGCATTGTTTTAATTTCCCCATGCTTTTATTTAGTAGTAATCATGTCATTTTATGGGAAAGCTGCATTTAACACCTGGTTCTTTGCAACATAAATATTTTAAGACAGTCCCATTTCTGGTCCGATAATTTTACAAGCTTCACAATCTTCATATTTTACTTACACGGCAGCGTCGTTTGTCTTGACTGAAATAATTTCAGGTGTAAAAATATAATTTTCTTGTACACAAACAGCAGCCTGGCCAGTGGCCTGCAGGCGGTTTGAGTTTGAGTCCTAGATCTGTTCAAGTAGCTACACTAGCATTTGGTTAATTCGTTAAGCCATTTAGGGACCCTGCTGACTCAAAGGCATGAATCATGTTTGAAAATAGCATCTCGTGCACCGAGCGAAACCGGAAAGGAACTTGCATTCATTCATTTCCTCATGGGGGTTACTCACTCATTCACTGATTGTTACTGTATGTGTCTTTTAGTGGATTTTAGGAGGCCACACAGAGAACAGGCACAACCAGGATCATGTTTTCTTATTGTATTTGGCAATTTGAAAAAATTTCACGATTGTAATCGTTGGAGTTCTTATTATTTTATTCCACAAACTTCCTTTGTCCTGGAACTCCTCCTAGGCTAATAATGCAGGACTAATGACACTTATGCCATGTTATAGGGGCAATGTCAAGGATGTGCAGTCGACCTTTTTTGGAGCCAAAAGGTCAAAGTCAAGGTCAAGGTTGCGTCAAGTGTCAAAAACCTCTAGGTGGCTATATCTCAACATGTAATTATCGTACAAGTTCAAAGCTTACATTTCTGAACAGCTCATCTCAAGGGGAGTATTTTATTTCATTTGACCGAAGTAGTACGACCTACCAGTAAAAAGATTGGTCGGGGTCAAAGTTCATGATGTCACAAAAAATAAGAAAAAATACATTTTTCCCTATATCTTGGCAACAAATTGAGATACAGTGCTCATACTGGTACCATTGAACAGCATTTAATGTTTCCTTTCCCTCAAGGTCATATTTAAGGTCAGGGTCAGTCTTCTGTTTTTCCTGCATTATTGCTCAAAAACCATATACAGACATTAAAACACCTCATGTAAAGGGCTACAATTTGCCATTTTGCCAATTTTTTCAAATTGCCAAATACGTACTCGCCTTGTAAATACAGGTCTTGCCTATTTTATTCATGATTTTACCAGAGATTCTTATTCAGATTTTCCAGCTGGTCAGTTCATATTTTGATTTTATAAAAAAAAGAAAAGAAAATTGGCAGGTTCTAGTAAGATCGATCTCAACCAGTGAGATCACCAGAGCAGCTCTTTCTCCAATAGACATTTGCAAGTCAACTTGAATCTGCAACCTGTGGTTGTTGGCGA
>OMNN01091010.1:0-10755 GCA_900302755.1 Chromis chromis | reverse complement strand
TACTCCTTTTCAGGCATGTTGGGTACACATTAATATTATTGTTTTGATTATTCTTGTTGATTTGCTTTTTGGTTTGTTTTTCACTTGATTTTTATGTGCTACTTACACATGTCTGAAATAAACTTGAACTTGGGTATTATTGCTGCTGATCCACTGCTGCATTTTGGTTGACAGTTGATTTTAGGGACTTTTATTGTTATTTTCTTCATAAATTAGGAGATTTAGATATATTTTGGGAGAATAACAAATGAGAAATGTCTCTACCACCATCAGATACCCACCTACCCTGGACATGTGTGGTCTGAAAGATGCACAATGCCCATGACTTGAAACTCAAAATAGTCTGAACCCAGAGGGTGTACCATGATGTGGGAATAATGAGTTGTTGAGCCTTAAGTCAAAGTTGTTGGGGTCATTTAACATTGAACCTGCTACGTTAACATGGTAACTGATGGTACACAGCCAACCTGCTCAGTTAGGTTCTGTTCAGAGTTTAGGATTTAGATCTGTTGTAAGAAGCACCACTCTTTCATCAAGTCTTTTCCTGACGATGCTCTCTATGAGTGACACAGACTTCCAGCTTAAGGGAATAGATTATATCTGCAAGCCTGTTGAGCTGTACATCAGTAATGCTACTGAACAAAGCCGTGCAGTTACAGTAGAAAGTAAGTGTAGTAGAAAATGCATAAAAATAGGTTTTTAAGTTTGGTCCTGATTTGCTGCCAGGTCTGTTTTACACTGCTTATACTACAGCTAATAGAACACAGATTAGAAAACAGATTTTTTTGTATTCTCCATTGCGTTCAATTATAACAATCTGTTCCTCTGGACTGAAGTAGGCGGTGTGCGATTAGTTGTAAATGTCATGCATAATGGTTAAAGGAGGGATACAAGGGGAGGGTGTTGGTTATTGAGACTACATGCTGTGAAATTATACACAAAAAGCAAAAAATGTACAGTAAATTGGCAAGTTGTTACGTTATTTAATGATACCAGGCTCCATAGCACTACTTGCCACACTCAGTGCTTTGGTGGTGAGGGTGGCCACCTTCCATCTTGTTTTTTTTTTCAAGTTTTATGCTGGCTGGCAACCAAATGATGCACTATCACCACCCATCCTTGCTTTTCTCTCAGAACCTTTGTTCACAACCTGTTGCTTGGTTTGGTTGGTTTTGCTCTACAAAATGGTCACATGGTACACAACTACTGTAAAGAAACCACCAGAAAAGACGTTCGGTTGGGTTACAGTCCAATGGGTTACGATATTGTTAGTGCTTAGAAATCCTGATGGTAATGTCATGAGAACACATTTTGTACATTTGAAAGCTATGTAGTATTGCATTTGGAAACACTTTCCTTGGATAGACCAACAGAAATAGTTCACTCTTAAGTAATAAAGGTTTATAGAAGATATTGAACAAAGTGTTGTTGAACTGTGTGCACCTCTGTTGAGCCCCAGACCATAACTCTTCTTTGACTTTATCTCTAAACAAACTCCCAATCCAGAGATTAACCTCTTCAACCCCACTGATCATCCCTTGGGTCAATCATTACAAATTAAGCATGCAAACTTTGTTTAAATGCACACAGCCTCAATTCTTCTAGTGATCTAAATGTGTCAAAAGAGGAAATGTGTAGATTATGAGCAAGACATCTAGAATAGTGGCAAACATTGGCTTTGAATATTTCACCCATATACCAACATTGAACATTCTGAAGCAGCACAAGATGAAAAATATTTTATTACCTTGACCAGCTGATGCCATTTTCCTCTCTCCAGCCCCTTGGAAGGACACTGTGAGCATGTGAATTGAACTGAATACGGTAACCTTTCTGGTGCCCCCATTTATTTTTCTCACTCGGGTTGTAAAAGTGCAAATAGCGGGGGAACTTTTTGCCAAAGCGAAAAGCTGCAGATCGCTCGGTCTTGTGTTCTGTCCTCTCGAGTTTGGACTGGACAATGAAATCCTTTGGGCTCCATGGATTCGTGAAGTTGACATATTTCAGATCCAGGCTCTCAAAGCTGTTCTCTCGACCTATGTCAGAGTGAGGGCAAAGAGTTTGCAGAGGAAGTTAGATGTCAAGGGGGTAAGCAGCCTGTTAAGACATTGTACTTTTGTGTCACAAATCTGCAGTGGTAATTCATTCAGCTATTCAGTTATAATAAGGTAGTAGAAGTGGCCGACATGTTTTACAAGATATTGTTAGTTATTGACTTAGACATGGTAAAAAGCCTTGATTACAGATAGCCCTCATCATATATTTCAACAGAACAGTGTTTCAAATGCGGTACGCCAAGACTGTCTCCTTTATGACAGGGTAAAGTCCAGAAAGCTTGTTTATCTGGACTGGCATCAGTAAAAACTTGGTCAAAGCTAAGATGCAGTGTGCAGCCCTTTGTCTCATGTAGATTAACCACCGTCATAGCTTTAACATACACTACATAAAGAAATATAACGAAATTACAAGAGTGACTTCAGTGCTTTAAATTGGATCTAATTACTCGACTGTGCTGTAATACTTACCAGCAATATCAAGGTCCACTTTATAATGGATAAGGTGTGTGTGCAGGTTACCCAGCACATAGTCGTACACCTTTGTACCATAGTGAAGTCCGTTGGGTGTGAAGAAAGTAGCATGGATGTATCCAGACGCACTGACCTTTACCTCCACCACCCCATTCATGTAGAAGAGGAAGTCCCAGATGTAATCATAGTTGTAAACTGTCGAGGTTGTCCGCATCACTAACACAGTGTTTTCTAGCCCTCCGAAGAAGTTGTATCCCCCCTGAAAGTTGGAATTGAAATGCCTTCTCAGAGGCATAGCAGTGGTCATCTCAAAAATACAGAGAGCGTTTTGGTAGCGCACAGGTTTGTCTGTGTCAAAGTAGTGGTAAAGGTCAACAAAGGTTGCAATTTCTGGACAGTCGATTCCAGGTGCCAGCTCATAGGTCGAGGTGCCCATTGCCCAGCCTGCATCGATGTACTTTGTTTGCATGGCAGCAGGAGTATCACCTGCATAGAAGGCAATCGCTTCTTGGAGGCTGATCTCATAGGCAATCCTTTCCCCGTTAAAACGCAGGTCAAAAACCTGAAGCCCGGCTGATGAACGGACTCGGTAAGCAAAAGACCATCCAGCATATTCGACGAAGTTGCGGTCAACGTGATAGCGAGGCCCCTGAGGCTCCACGAGCTTTGGCCCATGGATATTAGTGGGGGTGTTGCTGTGACCCCGAGGGATGTAAGTGGAAAAAAGGTCATCATCGCTATGATCGGGCAGTTTGACCTTTTCCACTTCTCCTGAATCGTATTTTTCTACCAGTTCCTCAACACTGTCAAAATACCTGCTGCTGTACCAGACCTTCTCAACAGTCCACTTTTCTGGATCAAGGTCCTGGTGGTTGATCAGTACCTCAAATCCAATCGGATGAATGAAATAACCCTCCACAAACTTTTGCAACATGATCCAGGATCTCCTCTCACCTGGGCCCAGCCCACGGGGGGCTATGTCTGAGAACGTCAGGCAGCGGTTAGAGCAGTTAGTGAAGGAAAACCCTCCTGTGGTCTCAAACAGGAGCTTGTGAGCTTTAGTCGAGATCTTCACAAGGATGTCAAGAATATGGTCATACTCTGCGGCAGTAATGGGCCTTGACTCAAACTGGACAGGCTTATCCCCCTTGAATGTCTTAACTATGTGAGACTTCGGGGATGGCAAAGGACTCACAATGTACTCAGTAATATTGGGCTTGGTTTGGTTCCCGAACTGGATGATCACTCGAGCTTGGCGTGAGGGTTTGGCTTGTCCACGGTCCAGAGCTCTTAGGGCCTCATACTTCTTTGGCACATGGAGTTCCATCAGCAGGATACTGTTCTTCTTCAGAGTTTTGCTACGAGCATTAGTGAGCTCCATCTCTGGAATACCATGCAGGTACTCCCGGACAGCTTTCATCTCCCGTACTGTGAGGTCGGCAAACATGGGGGCTCCATGATGAGCCCAGTCTCTGGATCTGGAGGTGCTACAACCGGCCAAGCAGACCAGCTGCAGCAGATAGAGAAGCCTCATGGCTGTGATACAGTGAAAAATGACAATCCAGAATGAATGTATTGAACAAAAGGAGAAGAAATGGTTATGGTAATGTTCAATTAGTAATATTTCATTCTTTGAAAGCCATCAAATCACATTTTCAGCAGTTCCAGAAAGAAGAAGAATCAAAGAGTAGAGAACAATCTCCCTTGCAAACAGCTGGCTCACATGCATTCCTCTTCTTCTTTTCACAGCTGGACAAGCAATTCTTCCTCAGACCCTTTACTCTGTTTGGTTTTATCATATCAGTCTCTCTCTTCTCCACATGAGCATTTACAGTATGTGTCAAACTTCAGCTACACAGTCTCTGTTGTCCCTCTGTGTTTATCCTGCCCTGTCTGCGCTGCACACTAGCAAGATAAACTGCACACAGTTTCAAAAATCAACCATCAAGTTCTCAATGCATTTTCACATTCTTCAGAGTGCATTTGATTTTTACATGCTTACATCATAGCATTTACATAATAATACAGTGATACATGCTGACTTTGAAATAGTTCCATACATCCTTGAGAAAAATGTGCAGTTCTATATAAGAAATAGACCCAGCAACTTTACCGGTAGCTGTCCTCCTGTTTCTTTGTAAAAACAAGGTTAATCAGTCCAGTGCTCCCGCTTCTGCAGCTGAAGAAAAGTCTCTCATGGAAACAGTAATCAATAGACTGCTGCTTATATTTAACCTCCTACTTTGCTGTGACGGAAGCTGATTGGCTAACACGGGGTTGTAAATATGATGAAATAAGCGGTGCTCTTTTAAGACGGCAAGGCAAGTTTGTTTGTGTTGTACCTTACTTAAGTGAGCCAAACCCAAAGTGCTTTATATAAAACATACAAGGCATGAAGAAAAGAAATGCAGGGCAATATCAAAAGAGACTTAAAAGATAGTGAAATAAAATGAAAGATCAAAATTACCAAAAAGTAGAAAAAGACAGAGAATGATATTACCTGGGTAGATTCAGAGCAGAGCAAGACACACACAATTTGAACTTAACTGAATTCAGGGGCAAACAAACATTTGAAACCTAATTTAAAAGAACTGAGAGATGGAACGGTGCTCCAGACACATTGTCCATAAAAATGGAATGATGCTTATCCATACTTATTTTGACTCATATGGACTCACACCTGTCCCAGACCATCTGAGAGGTCTGGATAGTTTACGGTGGAAAACCAGATCAGAACTGTATTTTGGCCCTAAACCATACAGTCAAAACCTTTAGGTCTTTTTCATGTACCTTTAAACATGTCATGTTTTGCTGCAACAATGCTTAGTTAGTCGGTACTGAAAGTTTCCCAGCAGAATATTGCATAGAGCAGTGGTTCTCAACTGGTCCAGCCTCAGGACCCACTATGTCTCTATTAAAAACGGCTGTGACCAAAATTTTTTGAAGTTTGCTGTTCCTGTTAACAAATTAAGGCTTATTTGGGTGTAGTCTCAATGCATTGGAAATTTTGGCTTATTTTTTTTGCTCATTTTGGTATATTTGGACACTTTTGCCAAGTTTGGGGCATATTTTGTCCCATTTTGACAGATTCTGAGAACATGTTGGTTTATTTTTGGTACGTTTTAGCATAAATGTCTCCACTAAGCTGGCAGAGCCTCATCTAGAGGTTAATAGTGGGCAACTACTGGCGTCACCACCACTAAATATCCTGCTATTGAAAGCAAACTGTGTCATAAGAAACATGTCCTTTAAAATAAAAGACTTTATACCACTACTTTTTTTGGGGGGGGCATGCTTCTGCGACCCTCTAAAAATGGCTTCGCGACCCACTTTTGGGTCCCGACCCACCAGTTGAGAACCACTGGCATAGAGCATCACCACTGTCTGGTTGCCAGCTCCCAATCATGCACACTGCTGCTGCCATCTCTTCCCCAGGTGGATTACACACACCTTGGCATCCACATGATATAAAAGAAAATGAGATTAATCAGACCAGGCCACCTCCTTCCATTGCTTTGTCGTCCAGTTCCTGACGGTCACATACTCCTGGTAGGCACTTATTGTGCTAGACAGGGCTCAGCATAGGCTCCCTGACCAGTACGTAGCCCCATACACAGCAAACTGCTTACAGAACAAACGTTGTGTGTCCTGACACCTCTCTATCACAGCCAGTAGAAACAGAAATCAAGGTCTTCAGCAATTTGTGCTACACTTGCTACGGGTCAGCCGGGTCTTCGCTCCCCTTTGTCATCAATGAGCCATGACCCTGTCGTCAGTTGCCACTTCTGGTACATACTAACCATTACATACCAGGAACACCCCATCAGGAATGCAGTTTTGGAGATGCTTTGTCCCAGTCATAGCCATTACAGTTAGGTCCTTGTCAGAGTCACACCTTTCCTTATGCCTGTTGTTGAACTGATTGTTCACTTCCTGCCTAATACAGTACACCCCTTGACAGGTGCCACTGTATTGACAGAATCTATATTATTCACTTTATCTGTCTGTAGTTTTAATGTTGTGGCTAATCAGTGTGTACAATACTATGCATACAACACCATCAGGGAGGCGTCCGATCAGCCACAGATCCATTCTGCAGCATGGCAGTGAACAGAAGCATATAGACAGAGTCCTAGAAGCCTTTAAGATACTGTTGGTGAATCCAAATGATTGGCCTGAGAAGGATTTGCTATGTACTGATGACAAATACGTTCAGATGCCTGTTGAAATCCCCTTTGTTCAAGCAATTTCTCGACCTCTTAGTGGTAAATGTAATTAATTCATAATCAGTACATGGAGAATAACTTTGACAGTGTGCAAATATTAGGTTTCTCAGACTGTACTTTATTAAAATTCAGCAATAAGAAATAATTAATGTCAGCTCATGCATTAATGTCAGTGCATTAATGTAGCGTCACCCAGGGGAGAAGGTACATTTAGTGTTAAGCTGTGAAGTTTGTAGCTTCATTCCATCTTTCTTTTTAACATTGCAGAAGTACATTAGTTGTGATTGATGTTTTACAACCTGCATTGGTTTATTGTGACAAGGATGCACTTCGCCCTGTTATTTCCTTTCAAGTGACTGTAAATTTATGAGGCCCAAGTTAACCATTAAAGATTTTTCACTTCAGATGAAATTTAAAAATGTGTAAACAACTATTGCTGGAAGCAGTCGTCTTATGATATAATGTTACTTCAATCAGTCTCTTCAATTGTGTTTAATAATTAGGAATAGCTAAATAAAACCTGGTCATATCACTTTTTAGACATGCCATCTTTTAGACTTGCCTTTGAGTCCTTAAAAAGAAACTTTACCAAAAGTAAAGGTTTGCAAAGCTTGTTTGGCATCAGTGGCATTCGTTATCTGAAAAAGGTGCTTGTTAAACATTAACTCTTCTTTTATGCATACGATTTTTTCAAACTGTTATGTGCACAGTTAATCAGAACAAACCAGAATGCACTAAACTGGTTGCTGTAAGACTGAGGCAGCTATTTAATTTCACCCTGCATGCTAATATTGTTATATGACTGACTGTGCACTGAGGGCACATCAGTTTGACTGGAGGATGTTGCTTTCTCTGTAATTCACTCTCAGCGAACAACATGTCTGCACTGGGCCTTGGTGTCATGTAGCCTTGCTCGTAAAAAAATACCAGTCCAAAGTTCGTATCTCAATTTCCCAATGTCCATTGTGCAGGATACTAGTGAGATGCACTATGGTATTATTAATTATGTTTTCATTACTGTATAATAACCTGAAAATAAGAATAGCTATGTTCTCAGTCTCACAGCCTTTTATATCTGCAGAGGGAGTGGGTCTTCTTCCATGGAGTTCCCCATGTTGCACTGCCAGGTTTGTTTCTACAGCAGCATAGTCTAGTAGTAGAATAGTTAAGCCAAGCACTGACTCTAGAGAGGGGTCAGTTATGTTTTCAGAGTCATGTCAAGCCCTGGAAGTACATATAACCAAGCCAAAACCATCAGCAAACAATTGCATTTTTTTTGTAAAGTGAAATGAAAATAATACTTAAATGTTTATCTGATATTTAAGCAGAGTTATCAATGTGTGATGTTTTATATTCAGATTTTATATTCAGTCTTGTCCAGATTTGAACTGGACAAGACTGGAACTTGGATCCACATAGACCCCAACAGAAGTGGCACAAGCAGAAAAGCCCGGTTAGAGAAACTGCTGGATAATGTTTGATGTATCACAAGCGCATTTTAAATCAACATATTTACAGCTTTACTGTTGCTCTTTTTCAGCCAACCAATCATGTTAGATGGATCTGGACTCATCCCCCTTATAGCCCAGAAAATGGAGGACAGGCTGCAAACATGTTGTGAAAGAGTTGTTTTCTGAACCCAAACCCTGATATTTTCCTAAACCCTAACACATGGTGACTAAACCCATCCATGATAAGAAAGAAAACAAAACATCAAGGGAAAACAAAACTTAAGTCTCAGAATAATCTTCCTGCATGGGACATGAACACTAGTCTCCTGCTGCTGACTTCTGCCTCCATCCAGCCTTTCCAATTACATCACAGTAAATACGTTTCTTTTACAGTATAAGTAAGAAGGCAGTTTATTTGTATAGGAATGTAATTTGTGGGATACAGAGCTTCCCCTTTAACACAGTGCCTATACTATTGATGAATGTGAGAAACACTAGACAGAATGATAAAAATATTATATCGTCTATGGAAAAGTTGCCCAATGAGATCTACAGCGATTTTGAGATGATTTTCCTTACAGGGGAATCATTTATTTCTATTATTTGGAGATCTTTTTAAACAACCTTTTTTCTAAAGGACTTTGAGAACTCCTTAGGTTTTGGTATGATGACACTGCACACCCAAACTGTCTAAAGTTTTAATGAGACACCACCTTTCACTCCCTGAAGAGGATCTAATCATCGACACATAATCTGGAGTCCCTGATTCCAATTTTATGGGTTTGAAGGTGTGATAAATGTAGGGCTGTACTTACCTTTTCCTTGGGACTGATTGAAATTATGAAAATGTCGATTTTCATTTGTTTAATAGGCATTTCTTCAAAGGGGATCAAATATATGTTGATTAAAATATGTCAAAAATTCCCGACTGACTGTATTCACTTCAGCCTCAGCTGTACATTATGCTGTGATCATTATTCCTGCTTAACATTAGCATCGTCAATGTGGAAACATGGCCGACATTCGGATTACCACTGTGCTTAAGTAGAGCCCCACAGAGCCGCGAGCACAGCTGTAGACTCTAAATCTTGTTTCTGCTCTGTCTGTCTCTATCTCCACTCAACCGTCTTCCCATAAATGATAATGAAGAACCAACACAGTGACTCAGCCCATTGTTGTCTCTATCAAGATACACAGCGTCTCCACAGCTGTGTTGGCTGGAGGTTACGCGGAGAAGAAGTAAAGAAGTCAATTATGACACACTGTTTTGCTTATGCCATTAAAGCAAACCCCTTGTGACAACAGTAGCTTTTCCTTTCTTTCCTCTGAGCCCAAGCTAAGTCCAGGCTGTGCTGTGGTGACAGCTGTGTTTGAGCCTCCTTACTTCAGGGTCAGGAGGTCAAACTTGGGATATTGGTGAGTCTAAAAGCCTTCAGTCTCCACGTCTGTTGACACGCTTCATTGAATAAATGCCTACCATCCTTCTCGAGACGCCTCTCTTTACAGGATTAGGCTCTGACAAACACTTCTTTATTCTGTGTCGGAGGCTCCAGATCCCCCGCCATCACCTACAGTGTGCTGTAACGTTTGACGGGGCCAAGTCAGAGGATGTTTCCGTCACAGGCCCGGTGACCAATGCCTGCCACCCCAGCTGTGGCCTTGTCGCTTACATCCAATGGCAGCGGGCTCAAATGCTACTGTACATCCCACGAGTAACCCCCCGCGTTTAAAAGCCGACATCGCAGGCTCCGACGAGGAAAGTATCACTTCTCTGAGGACTGTATCACATACTGCTGGAAAGAACAAAAAGGAAAACAGAAGGGAAAATAAAACCCAAAACAATGAGGAGTCTTTTCGTTTTTAGCAAAGCAGAGGTAGGTGCACCTTTTGTTAATAGTAGAGAGATAGGATTATTAAATTGTACAAATTCAGGGATTCAATATGAATCAATTTGATCCCACACAATGATAATACATGAGAATGAATCTTCTGTGAGGACTGTTAACGTGTCTCACTTTTATTATCTTTAATTTACTCCAAAGACAAATACGACTATTTAATATTGATGCTATGATATTTAATTACAAATATTAAAAAATATATTGAAAAATTGCTTATCTTTTAACAGGCAATTTACACACAAATACTCAGGGAGAGAGTGATGGAGGCTCTATTGCTGACTCTGCTTGGTCTGCAGACAGTGATGGGGATGGGGTGAGTATGACTGGATCAAAGCATGATTCATTTGTCTAAACACACAGTTGAGTTCATATGTCATGCATGAGAACTGCTTCTCCAGGGATTATTTATTTAACTAACCCACTGACAACCTCTCTCATGTTTCTTTCTTTAGAAATACTTGTTACAGAAGATATTTAACTCTGTAATGCCTGACCCAAGAAATAACTGACAGAAAATTCTAACTTTTGTAATCTGAAGTCTTTATTTGGCCCTTTAACAAAATGTAATAAATAAATAAATAAACAAAAATCATTTCCTTTTTTTTTGTTTTGTTTCGGGTATTATATGCAATTCGGGCAATAACATTTT
>OMNN01090895.1:0-11273 GCA_900302755.1 Chromis chromis | reverse complement strand
ACTACCAGCCCCACTAGTTACTACCAGCCACTAGTTACTACCAGCCACTAGTTACTACCAGCCACTAGTTACTACCAGCCACTAGTTACTACAAGCCACTAGTTACTACAAGCCACTAGTTACTACCAGCCACCAGTTACTACAAGCCCCACCAGTTACTACAAGCCACTAGTTACTACCAGCCACCAGTTACTACAAGCCCCACCAGTTACTACCAGCCATATTCCTGTAAATTTTGCATTAAAAATCATACGTCATAGATTTCTGGACATAAATACAAATCTAAAAGTCCCCCTACTGTAGTTTTAGTACCATTATCAGACCATGCTGCTGTAAATTCTGTAGTAAATGTACCGAGCAGCAACTAACCTACTGCTGCTGCTTTGTGTCTCCGCAGTGCTCAAACTTCTGAAGATGGCCACGGGGATGAGAGCTCTGCTGGATACCGTCATGCAGGCCCTGCCGCAGGTAAACACGGAGCTCTGCGAGGTTTTCCGACGCCAAAGAGTGTTTTTTTTTTTGTTTGTTTTATTTATGAATATAGGGTCAGTATGGCAATTTGGTTTAAAATAGGCAGCTCTGAAAGATTCATGCTGGCGGATGAATATTTCATTCGAGGCGTATCCATCCACATTACAAGATTTGTATGCTGAGCCTGAAGCATCTGTATTTGTTTGTGCACTCTTTTTTACCTCTTTGCTGGTCTGTTGTGTGCTTCAATTGGTTTTGTGTTTAATGTGCGTACGCTGCACAGTATGGAACATTACTTTTGGCAGTTTATTAATGATCTTGCACGGAGAGGTTGCAATGAAATTCAGAGTCAAATAGATAGTCAGAGTCTGCATAGATTGGTCATTGATCCGTGAGCTGTGCTGTCTTTTAATAAAACATTGTTAGAGTCAGACTGTACAACCGGCTTCCTCGCACATCTTTTTTTATCTATCCGGTCAGTGCACTCCGTTTTAAAGTATGTGGATGAAGCATATCAAGTCTCTCTCCTGTTGCACACCACAAATCTTCAAGGCAAAGAGCAGCTGCACCCAAGATTATGATGTACGTGCAGTGACAGACTCCATTGTTCTGCTGTTTTCTAAATGTCAAGTGTACAAATATAACCACCGGGGCACAGGGTGCACCGTAACGGAGCGTGAGGATAAAAGACAACATGCTGCCTACTTTCTGATGATAGGATGCAGATGTAGTCAGAGGAAGTGTGTTCACAGAGTCTATGAAATCCTTTCTGATGACTGTTTTTATAGCTTTCGGAGTGAATGAGAGAAAAATGCTGCCATTAATGCAGCTCAGACTTTTTGATATTAAAGCTTGCGATGATTTTTTTGTGCTTAGAGTCTATTTTATGATGGTGTATACGCGGACTCTTTAATGGCTGTGGGACGATGAAACTAAATTCAGGTTAGATGGTGCATAAATACAGATTATTGGATGCGGAACCTGTTTTCTCTACAGTGCTAATGTGTAAATAGGGAAGTTATGGTTTGAGTGCAACTACAAGCAAACAAATAGTTTGTATGAGGCTCATTTTTAGCGTATGTCAACCAAGTGTTTACTGAAAAGAGCTTACCTACAGGCATGTTTGCAAATAAGGTCTTTCCATTTATAATGCAGGGTTAAATATGTGTCAAGTGGAATAAATAAAAGGCAATAAATCCTAATGCCTTCTATTCCCTGGAGCTTTATTTACACTGTTCGGTGAACAGAAGTGGGATCTAACGTGTGTTATTGCTTCCAGGTGGGAAATCTCGGTCTCCTCTTCATGCTGCTCTTCTTCATCTATGCTGCTCTGGGAGTGGAGCTCTTTGGCAAACTGGGTCAGTCACACAACCTGCAGAAAACACACACACACACACACACACACATGTTAGTCTACAGCAGAAAAGGCTTGTGGATCCGCTCATTACCACCACAGTCACGACTTATATCAAATTTTCCCTGCCTTAGTCGTCTCCGTTGAATCCTCACTCTGCATCCCCATCTGTCTCCCTGTCTTCCCTCCACCACTCTTGCATCAGAGCGCCGCTCCCACCGAGGAAAGATCACATTTGCATGATCACATTTATCCGCATATTGCTTCCTCGATAGGCCGGCTCCATTTTCTCTGAACATGCAATAATGTGCGAGGGAAGAAGATTAGCCAAAAAAACAACAACAAAAAGGCATCTGGGAAGACAAAATGAAAACAACGAGCTGATAAAGAGCTCGCTCTCTGCAAAATGTTATTACGACTTGGCATCAGGGGGAAAACAAAGTGATGTCTGTTTTTTTCATTTTATGGAGCAAAAACCCCCTTTTCCAGCTCTGGTTTTTATTTTGCCAAGCAGCTGACAGAAGCTTTCAGACGTATCTGTCCTTCACTTTAAATGCCGCTTTGTGTCTCGCGGTAGCTGAGGAGTGAAATCTGTTTTGGCTCGCGGAGAAGTTGTGGTGCAGCTCGGCGGAGATCAGGAAGCATTACTATAAACTGTCACATTGTCCCACCCACAGACTCTATCATGACTGGTGCTTGTGGGGCTTTTTTTCCACCAGATCTCTGAGCCAATATAGAGTTTCTGGGAGTTTGCAATGATGACCGCTTATTGAATTTAGCATCAAACAAGATTCACAGCACGTCTTATTCCTGCTTTTTTATGCTGTGTATTTTTGCATGAAGGGTTTTCAATAAAGAAACTTCTTTTTTTCCATCAGATGGCTGTCACGGAATACAAAACATCTACATATAAAGCAGCAAAAGCCCTCCGCTTGAATTAGCTTTTTGGGATTCGTGTGGGTGTACGCTTCAGTATTTTTATAAACTTGTGTTTTAAAAATCGTGGGAATGAAACGACAGAACTGGCAGACCTCTGACGTGCATTCGATGTGCACCCTGGGAGTCTGACCAGTGCATGTGCAAGGAGACTGAGCAGATAAGATGTAGTCATAGGGGACTGAAGGTGTGTTTAAAGGTTAATCCTGACATTTATGGCTTCATGTTATTTAATTAGCTTGTATTTTTAGCACAGAAGATACTGAAAGTTTGAATCTAAATCCAAATCTAATGACTCATCTATTGATTTTGTTGTGCCCAGATGATTCCACAGTTTCACTTGTGTTCTCTTGCTACTGGGCCATGAGTCAGACTAGGGGATAGGAAGGTCTTTCTTACTACAAAACATACATTTCTACCTTTACATAATTCCATTACCTTTCGATTTTCAACTTTCATACTAACATAAAGGGCTGCACTGTGGCTCAGTTGATAGCACCGTTGCCTCACAGCCAGAAGATTCCCGGTTAGGACGTCTGGGATCTTTCTGTGCAGTGTGGGTTTTCACCAGGTACTCCGGCTTCCTCCTACAGTCCAAAAACATGCTGAGGTTAATTGATTATTCTAAATTGTCCGTAGGTGTGAATGCTTGGTTGTCTGTCTCTATGTGTAGCCCTGCGATAGACTGGTGACCTGTCCAGGGTGTCCCCTGCCACAGTCGGCTGGGATAGGCTACAGAGGATTAAGCGATGTATAGATAATGGATGGATGGATACTAATATAAATATAATATGTCTCCCATTACTCTGTGACACACTGTGCATTTCACTCTTGCATCAAAAGCACTACTTCACTTAAGTTTTATTCCATTTACCATTACGTAACACTGCCCTCTTCAGCTCCTCTGAGCTTCACACTAGCATTGTTAAATCCTCTCATTTCTCTCCCGGTGACTTAGAATAAGAAACAAGGTACGTAATCCTCTGAGGACCTTCTCATTCCTCTCCAGCTTCCTTGTTAATGTGACCTGGGGTTTGAAGCGAAGGAAGATTGCTTCTTGTGAATGTTTTTATTCTGCAAACAGGCTCCTGAGGGCTTTCTGTCAAATTGACCCTGACGCTTTCCATGTCCTCCAGAAGACGGTTCTCGTCTCCTCTCCTGTGTCTCGTCCACGGGGACACTCCACTTAGCAGCTGTTTATTTCCTCGCTCTTTCGTATGACTAAAGCAGCAGGTCTTTCTAAATGGGGCGCTGACAGGATTTCATTCTTACTTCCATCTCTGTTGTTTGTCTGTTGTCTGTATCAGAGTGCAATGACGACAACCCGTGTGAAGGTCTGAGTCGTCACGCAACCTTTGAGAATTTCGGGATGGCCTTCCTCACACTGTTCCGAGTGTCCACTGGAGACAACTGGAATGGGATTATGAAAGTATGAGAACACACACACACACACACACACACTCATAAATGATGACTAGATTATCTCATAACCACGGAGAGTGCAGTGACCTCGAAAAGCAATTACGAAATGATGAAGTAGCTTAGAGCCGAGCAATGTCAACACTCTCACATCTTGATTTTGACTTTATTAAAAAAAATGTGATGGATGATGTAATTGTCCCTAGATGACATAAAAAATGTACATATGATCTGATAAGAAGAAGGACAGTGTTACTAATAACTTCCATGTCTGGTTATTTGTGTTTAATGATAATAATCTAACCTTCACTGATCCCCTTGGGGAAATTCCTTCTCTGCATTGACCCATCCTATTCAAAGTTAACCTTAACTATACATACTAGGAGCAGTGGACTGCTGTGGTGCAGCACCCAGGGAGCAGTCAGGGGTTAAGGGCCTTGCTCAAGGGCCTACAGTGGTGGTGACTGGGACAAGCGGTCGCTCTCACTTTCCCACCAGAGTGAATTATCAACATACTCTTGCTGATTTATGGCAGATGCTTGTGTAGCATAATGTTTTTTTCAGTTGATTCATATTATTTAGGGTGAGATTTGTGTCAGAGCATGTGTTACTAGGAGGTGGAGATTTATACAATCCAATAATATACTTCTTAAATTCCAGTAGAGGGCAGTGTTGCACACTTTCTGCATTTAAACCGCACCGAATGAAGCAAACTAAAAGCTCCACAATAAGCAGATTTACAGGCACAGGCAGTTTATTTGCCGTTGCGTTAAAGATGTGCACATTTTTGCCAGTTTAGCTATATGTTGGTGTCATCCAGAAGAAAGTGGGATATGATATAATTTAGGTTAAGTATAACTTTGCAGGGGCGGTGGAGTGTCAGAGAGTTGTGCATTCATATAAATATATTACTAACTATTAACTGTTGATTGCGTTTTATGACGTGTCTCTGTGTTTGCCTCTTTGTCTCTCTTGTTCCTTTCTCTTCCCTTCATCCATCCTTTCTTTCTGAATCTCCCTCTGTATCTCCTCAGGACACATTAAGGGAGTGTCACCCAGACGAACGCCACTGTCTCGCATACCTACCTTTAGTCTCTCCGATTTATTTCGTCACCTTTGTCCTCATGGCCCAGTTTGTTCTGGTCAATGTGGTGGTGGCTGTTCTGATGAAACATCTAGAGGAAAGCAACAAGGTACAGTGGCCAGAAAGACCAAGAAAGATGGAGAACATGCAGAATCATAGACATATTTTGGACTTAAAAGGACCCTTTTGTTGACTATAAATGACATAGTCCTTAAGTAGAAATATATGTGCTTTTGCAGGAAGCTAAAGAGGATGCAGAGATGGATGCAGAGATCGCCTTGGAGATGGCTATGGAGAGGGAACGCAAACTAAGCACAACTTCAAACAACAGCTCAGTGGCAGGAACCTATGTAGGTCCATGCCCACATTCACCTGGAGAGGTAGGAAGACATCAGGCTCTGTTGAGATGAGTCAGTCCTGCGCACAATCGATCACCAGCGATCACTGCAGAATGTCTGTTAAACTTTTGTCCAACTTGATCCTCACTTGACGTACTCTGAAAGTATGCATGCAAAATCATATCAGAGGAGATAGATAGACATGACAAAGACACTCTCCCCACACTAGACTCAAGCATTATTATTATTTTCTTCTTTTAGACTTTCTATTGATGTTGCAATAATATTATTAGTAGTGGAAATCTGATTTCATGACAGACCTATCGGATATCATTTAATGGTTGCAGAAAATCTCATGAGTTAGGATGGAGTCAGTTGCTCTCCACTGACTGTACAGCCTCAGGGCATGATGGGAAATGCCTGGTTCTCACCTGACCAACAGCTGATTGGTTTACATCTTGTCTCAGCTGAGTATATTCGGATACAGATCATAAACTGCAAACATTATAAAGTTCTGGTCTGTTGTATATTAACATTGGACTGATTATAATTTTTACGTATTTAGCAACACATAAACTACATATTAGTGGGATGTTGGGGTTCTTAGGATGACATCTGTGTGGATGTTTCTGGCCTGACAATCTAAATATCAGACAGATCATCACTACAAGGGGACAGGTCTGCTCAGCTGATTTACATACAAACTGATATGATACTGATTTACACGAGTCTTCGTGTAAAATGAAGGTTGAACCACGAACAGAGATGACAGATCACCCGTATAGCATTTTAACCGGCTTCCTTTTCATAATTAGAACTATTGGAGACTGCATGCAAGCTGATATGTGGATCTGATAACATTTTATTAAATTGGAGTCAGATCTAACAGGATGTGAGTGTTCTTGTAATTTCCTGTTCAGAGTGAAGGTTGCTGGAAACTGTTTGACTTCACTGCAGCTTTTTGGCTCTGCCTCTTGCTGCTGCTGCTGCTGCCTCCTCTGGTTCGCTTTCCAAGCGAGCAGCAGTTCATCTCCAATGAGCCTATGACCTTGCCCATTAGGATTGTAATATTGCAACTGGAACTGGAGCTGTGGGTGTGACCGAATGAAGCAGTGTGCAGCATATTCAATTCTGTTCAGTCTTTTTATATACTGCCGATTCACAGCATAAGTCATCTCCTCACATAGTAAGGTCAAGACCTTCTAATATTATGTGCTACATGTTTCATACTGTGTCAGCTCAGCTAATTCACTGCAAAACATTGATGTATTAGCCAATATTTCTATTTAAACTCAGGCAGTGTCAGAGTGTGTGGTCTCTGTCTCCCCCTGTAGGAAGAAGAGGTGCAGTTCGATGACCAGGACCGGCTGTCGTCAGGGAAGATGTCTGTATCTAGAATGCATTCTCTGCCCAATGACAGTTATATGTTTCGGCCTGTGCGGCCCGCCAGTGCCCCCTACCCGTTGGAAGAGGTAGATCTCAGTCCCCAGCACCAGCATTCAGGTAACTGATCACTTCAGGATTTCAAGACAAGACATGAGATCAGCATTGCTTTAATAATGTGGAGTTTTTGGTGTATTCTGGCCTCCCTGTGTGCTAAACTACTAAACCTCACATGGACTGAAACTAAAACATGATGCATGCTTCTTTCTAGCACCAAGCTAATATCAGTGGTTATACGATTGCCTGCCTATTGCTATAATTAATTTAAAGGATGTGTTTTTATAGCTACAGAGTGGGTTCCTCAGTAATCTAAGCACTCTAGTCTACTAATCAGTAATCAGATAAATAAATTTTTGGTAAAATTTTCAGTGCTGTTAAAGTGCCAATGCAGAATTTCTATAGCTCTCCCAAATTAGAATGGATGATAGAAGTTTAAGTTATTCTAGATCTTCATCTCTGTGATTCAAGACAACATAGAATGCAAACAGCATACGAACATCCTGTTGGTCACACACAGTAAAAAAAATGATATACAGATGTACAAATAGGAAAGGATTATTGAAAGTTATCAATATATTCTAGAAGTCCCCAAATCTTCTTGAGAATTAAAAATAGAATGTAAATCAAGTGCAAAATTTCACAGTGAGCTGAGAAAGTAGAAGCCTTTTCTGGTATTAATCATATGATTAGGTGTCAGAACAGTTGCATCTGATAAAAATATATATACACAGCAGCACAAACAGCATACCCCATGAGTCTTAGCTATTGACATAGTTCATATCAAACATCATGAGAGTTGGAGATGTTAAGTTTTTACATTTCTTATTTTTAATAATGTAACAAGAGGCTCGTATTTTACTATCAAGAACAGCAGGAGTTATCTTTGTAGTTTAGGATTTGAACAGAGGATAAATATGAGGATTTCGGCTCCAATAGAGATGCAGATTCAAGAACATATTCTGGCCTTGGGAAAGATTTGCTGAATTTGTCGGTGCTGTGAAGCTGGAGAAGAGGCAGAACAGCTTGTCAACGGAGACAATCGATCTGCCATTCTGCGAATGCTTCGTAATCAATTATTTAATGTTTTATACATTTTGCTTTGGGGATTCACCGTTCAGAAAGAAAGAAACATCAATATTGTGTTACATAACTTCTTTTTCCCCTCTATTTCCAGTTTTTTTTTGAGTAAACAGTCATAGTTAAAGCAGGAAAACAAACAAATAAATGAATAAAACCGACACAGAACACTTCTCTAAGCACTGACTAGACCTGTTTTATCTGCAGTCAGAATCTAATGGCATGTTGTGGCCAGGCTGTGGACAGACCCAGCTCTGTCCGAAGGTACTGACTGCAGCGGATGAGTCGATACTTGTGAACCACCTTCACACGGGCTCATCTGCTCAGCTGTGAAATGGCTGAAACTAAACTAGAATGATGGTTAACTTCATGGCCAAGCTGCAAAGTCAGAAAACTGTATTTGAATTATTTAATCCTCACAGTTGCTGATCTTTGCCTATTTTGGGAAGATTTATACTCGAATGACTTTGCAGCTTGAACTGAAAGTATCAACTTAGAATGAACTTGTTTGTGACCTAACTCTGACTTTGCTGGAACGGTTTTTTGACTTGTTTTATTACATCTGAACTCACAGGTTTACCAGACCTGTGTGTACAGAATGCCTAAGACCCTGGTTATATCGTTTCACAGCTGTAATTAAACACAGATTGAACTTCTGATGGAGTTTCTTTCACTTCATCCTGCTGTATACTTGACATATGACACATTAAGTGCTGTATGCTGTCAAGACTTAATACAGTCACGTGAAACTGTAACTCTAACCAGGATCTAATGCAGAGTATTGCATCCATCTGGCAGTCAGTTCAGTGCTGCTACAGTTCAGCTACTGTATTTGCTCAGAAAACACTTTATTTTGATAGCAAATTAAAGCAAATGGGACTAAAACTTTAAATTGAACTTTTAATTGAATGGTTTAAAAGTTCTATCACAATAAAGTGTTAGTGATGTGATACTTTTCTGATGATGATTCAAGCATAGTGATTTGAACCTATGCCAGAGTGGTAGGAAATAGTGTTTGTGTGTTTGTATATGCCCAACTATGCATGTGTTTTATGCAAAAAATGCATGTGTAAATAATAAATTTACATGTGGTTATATTGTGTTTGGTTAAAACTTGGCACGTCTCTCCCTGCAGTTTCAGTGATGTCGGTCCACTCTCAGCCTTGTGAGAGCCGCTCCCTGCTGCAGGTCCCAGACGTTTCCCCCGTTCACCGTCCCACCCTCACCCTGCCTCGCATCGCCCCGCCAACACCCAGCCCCTCACCACGGGCCCTACACAGACAGGTGAGAGAGCCCAAAAAAGACTCTTTCATGTCAAAGTGAAAACATTTTATTCTAAATTGTCCGTAGGTGTGAATGAGAGTGTGCTTGGTTGTCTGTCTCTATGTGTAGCCCTGTGATAGACTGGTGACCTGTCCAGAGTGTCGCCTGCCTTCACCTGAGTCGGCTGGGATAGACTCCAGCCCCTCTGCGACCCTACAGAGGATTAAGCGGTGTATAGATAATGGATGGATGGATGGATGGATGGATCAGGGGCTAGAAGTCACACAATTACTGAAATGGAGGACATTTAATACAAAGATGCAATATTATGTTGTATTATTAGTGGCCATACCGCCTTGTGGATGCCGATCCCGTCAGATCTCGGAAGCTAAGCAGGGTAGGGCCTGGTCAGTACCTGGATGGGAGACCGTGAGGGAACATCAGGAAGCCTGGGTTAATGCACTGTGAGAGTGAGTGGTTGGTGGTGGTTGGAGGGGCTGATGGCGCAGATTGACAGCCTCGCATCCGTCAGTCTACCCCAGGGCAGCTGTGGTTACATACGTAGCTTGAGTATGGAGTGAATGAATAATGCAATGTAAACGTCTTTGAGTGTCTAGAAAAGCGCTATATAAAACCAATGCATTATTAAAGAAACCTGTATGTGGAAGGTCCAGCAACTGGTGAATTGGTACTCCTGGCTATACCTACACAAGACGACTCCAAGCAACTAAGTCACTGAATATCCCTTGGAGTACAGTTAAATCCATCATTAAGAAATGCAAGGAATATGGCACATGTGTAAATCTGCCTAGGCTGTCCTCTAAATCTAAGAGGCCATGCAAGAAAGACATTAGTCATACTCACTGGATGGAGTTGCGGGTATAAGCTTGCTGTTGGCCGGTTTTCTCAGTTGGCATTCTTCCCCCCATTCTGCTACCTTTTCTTTGCCACGGGAATTAACAACAGCAACCTACAGACTGCAACCTAACACATTGAAAATGAAACTGTGACTGAAGGTATTGCCGAGGAGTTGGATCACGCAGTCGGGAAGCTCTGCTTGTGTTTTCGATGGCTTATCCATTTCAAACATGCTCGTCTTCCTACATGCAAATGTTCCACCACAAGAATTTGACGGAAAACAACGAAGCGGCATTTTTGCTTAGCTACGCTTTGAATAAATACAAACAAGACAGAGCGTTTCTTTCCCTGTAGCAGAATGATAGTGTGTACTAGTGTACTACAGAATGGGCTAACTGAGTGAGACTAGAAAGAGACTAGCGAGGGAGGCCACTAAGGCACCTATGACAGGCTCTGATAAATCAGTACTCCTGGCTATAACTACACCAAGGAAACAAAAGAACACATCAAGCAACTCCATGAGAAGATTATTGAAAAGCATAAGTCAGGGGATGGATTAAAAAAATATGCATGTTGCTAAATGTACACTTAAATCCATCATTAAGAAATGGTAGGAATATGGCACATGTGTCACATCTGCCTAGAGCAAGACATCCTCCAAAACCAAGTCACCAAGCAAGAAAGAATAGAATGAGGGAGGCCACCAAGACACCTATGACTCCTCTGAAGGTGTGACAAGCTAGTGTTCACTACCAGGCCTTCAACTTCCCAGAAACCTTTTTACAGGCACTGTAGATACACTCAAATTAAGCGTTTACATGTTTTTGTGCTTTGCAGGTGGCAGTTAAAGTGGATTCTGTGGAGTCCCAGAGTTGTGAGCACCAAGGGAGGCCTGCTGCTGTCCTCCTGCCCCCCCTCTCCCCTTCTCCACGTTCCTTTACCTCCTCCTCATCTCCTCTGCCTCCTCCTTCTCCCTCAGCCTTCTCCCTGCCACCCTGCTCCCCCTCTCCCTTCCCATTCCCTCCCCCGT